>BOPN01000622.1:173790-183790 GCA_017312705.2 Penaeus japonicus
CACACACACACACACACACACACACACACACACACACACACACACACACACACACACACACACACACACACACACACACACATCCACAAACATACATACATATACACATTTCCAAAATCAGTGATAACGAACAGCTAGATAGAGCAGACAGCAGACAGCGAGTGAGTGAGACAAGAGTAACAAGCATGTACATTTGACACGTTATCAAAGGAGCTCGGATTCCCCAGCATCCTGCCAGTGTGTGTGTGTGGCCGCTCCGAGGTACGGTTATCGTTTTCTTTTTATCTACCATTTATCATACGTGTGAAGAAACGCAGTCAGGACCCCCAGCCTGCCGATAGCGACACAGGAAACACTGATAGTCGGCCGAGCTCTTATCGCAGAGCCAGCCAGAAATATGACATAACTACAACTAACCACATTAATGTGTTTCTGAATGCGAATGATGTGTGTAATTAATGCCTAGCTGGTGTGGATTCGTCTCTACATTGCGAAGGGAAAGGCGAATTTAGACTTATGTGTAGACTCTCGAAGACTTGATCCTACAGCTGTCAGATCCGGGCTTCCTCGAGTCGGCCTTAGCTGCATTTAATCCTTAGAGACCAACACAAACCGCTCAGCAATAATGATGACAATAATTATTATGATATAAACAAAAATAATGCTAATGATGATTATAGTGATGATGATGATAATAGTAATAAAATTATAATTGTTATTACCATCAAGATGGTGATGATGATAATGATAATAATAATGATAATCGTAATGATAATAGTAATAATGATAATGATAGTCGTAATGATAACTAATAATAATGATGACAATAATGATAACAAAAATATCAGCAGCACCAACAGCATTAATAGCAATAACGATCGGTGGAAACAGCTTGAGTCATAGATTGAACAAAGCCTGAAATCAGAGTAGCATAATTCCGCTACAAGCCCCACGGAGAAGACCACGCTGGTTCACCCGTGGCTTGTGAGGTGGCTATGTTGCTCTGTGGAATCTACTTAGGCGAAGTGGAATGGTCTTGTGGCTTAGTGTGGCGCGATAAGAATACGAAAGGTCACGGCGGGAGTTGCGAGTCTTTGCTCTTTCTCTCTCTTTCCCTCTCTCTCTCTCTCTCGTTAGATGTTGAGAAATATTTGGATGTTTGCTGTTTTAGAAGTGTGAGTATGTACGTTAAGATGTTGGTTGTGCTCATTTCAGAAAATTATTGGAAAATATAATGTCTGTAATGAGGACGCTTATTTGATTGTTTTTGCAAGCAATGGCCCTTAATATCCTTGTACACGTAACATAGACATCCGATATTATTTCGTTTGCTAATAAGGAAAGTCTAAATGATTTTCATATCCACCAAGAGAAACTCCTGGTCTAACCAAAATAACTGGTTTAATTAGTTAAGTGGCAACCCTTAGTGCCACGGCGTGCCAGCGCCAGCCGTCAAAAGTTGTACCCTTAGTCTGCCTCCGGATGGCACTGGACACTTGACCGTTCTCTACAGCGCGCAGTGCCTACTCGTCACGCCCTAGTGCCAGGGAATGTCTACTTGTCTCGAGCGAGTGCCAAAGTTGTGCATGAAATCTCACTCCCTTCTTCAGCATGTGCCTGTGCCCAGTGTTTCCACCTCTGTAAACGCCTTCAGTGTTCTCGATTGTGTCGTGGCCTGTGTCTAGGCGCCCTCGCATCCCAGCCGCGACAGTGAGACGTGGCCGGGCGCAAACGTCTCCAGTCTCACACCTCCCCAGCCATTCCCGACGGACCGCATCTTGTTGACTAATGACCAAACTAACAGCACTAACACAACTCCGCCCCGAGGACACAAGCCCACACCTCCGCTGTGCTAACATGAGTGTGTGCAGGCCCAGCCCCACGCGGCTCACCAACTACTATTATTGGGCTTACGGTAACGTTGGAGACAACTTTAGAGGTTTTCTTGTAGTTAACTATATTTTATTACCATTTGTTCTCTCTCTCTCTCTCTCTCTCTCTCTCTCTCTCTCTCTCTCTCTCTCTCTCTCTCTCTCTCCTCTACACGTCTATCTGTCTTTCTTTGCATTACTCCTTTCCTTCCTCCGTCTCAATCTTCTCTCTTCCTTTGTGGTACAAATAATTTTTTGCAGACGACAAAGGTTTTCCTTGAATGAACACTAATACATAGTTTCTGCTACAATTATGCTGCCATCTGCGATCTTACTTACTGGTCCAGTAGCGAGGTTAAGATCATGCATAACATATTGAGTAAAAAAAGGAAGACTCAATTTCCAAATTTTCTCGATTTGTTCTGGCCGAACTTTGAGACCTGGAGGCATATCTTCAGGAGCGCCGGCACGCAGAGGGAGACCCGCTTGATCTATCAGACTGGCTTCCTCTCTTTTACTAATGTTGTTTTCGTAGCTGTGAAACTAACCAACAGCTAAAGAGCATAACAAAAAACAAAAATACATAGTATACTCGCAAAGGGAGTGAACTTGAGGGGGGGGGGGGCAAAAAGACAATAGACCAATGGGGCAAAAAGGAAAGTAAAGAATGAAGTAGAGAGAAAAAAAACGAAAAAAAAACAAGTAATCGTGGAAAAAAAGACGGTCACGAGTCGACGGTCTCCCTCGGACGTCGGCATCTTGGAGGCCAGAAAGGAGACCCACTTGGAGACTTGTGTTTGCTATTCACGCTCTGGTTTAACGCGGCTTGTGGGATTGTTTGCGCTCGTTAGGATGTGTGCTCGCAAACAAAAGGATTCATGGAAAAGACGACAAGGGCGACGGCTGTTTTCTTTTTTTTCTTCTTCTTCTTTTTTGTCATCATCCTGTTGCTTTGAACGTGTGGTTGCCGACGAGGGGATAAAAGCGTTCAGAATTTTCCTTTGTGCGTCTTGGTTCTTTCTTTTTTTGAGGTCTTTGTTTCGTGAATTCATTTAATGTACGTTCATTCATTTTATTTCTTGTGCAATAAGTCCGTTTTTAGTGGTTAAACAGTTGTTATTTCTCGTCAATAACCAAACATGAATACGAGTGAGTATATCCCCTTTCATCGTAATCTGTTCAATGGCATTACCACTTCCCGTGTTTCGTTTAATATTTTTCTGAATTCGGTCGAGGAATCCTGCGACTTCTTACCACGATTTCTCCTTCGCCGCCATACCCTCAATTCTCTCCCTTCCTCCCTCTCTCACCTTCGTGTTCCTTCCCTTCCTAGCCCCTCTTCCTTGCCCCCCCCCCCTCCTTCCCCCACCTTCGTGTTCCTTCCCTTTCCCCTGTCTTCCCCTCCCCTCTTCCCTCCCCCAGACCCCCGCATGCCCTGAGGCCAGTTCGGGCGGTCCACCCCTCCACCTGCACCTCCAGTGGCTCCCCCTGTGCCTTACCCTAGTCATTAGTTCCGGGCGGTGAGTCCAAATGATGGAGGTAAGTGGTGAGGAGCGACAGCCGCCGCCACAAACACTGAGCTCCTGGAACCCCCTCCCCTCCCTTCCCCCCTCTCCCCCTTACTCACACACACATACACTTATTCCCTCAAACATACCTCCCTCTCGGGGTGTATGTGTATGTTAACCCGCTCCTAGTTCTGCGGAGACCGGGACAATGAGGAGGGAAGGAGCCGGTCGCGAGGAGGTCGAGGAGGTGCAGGAAGCGTTGACTTCCCGGTTGGCAGGGGACTTCAACGCCGCCGGTCCGTAGGAAGTAATCCAAGCGGCCGCAGATCTCTCCCCCCCCCCCCCCCCCCTTGCGCTGTCACCTGGACGATAGCTGACCACTGCCTCGCTGATTCAAATCGGATTTAGGATTTACTAGGAATCGGGGATTGTTTTTTTTTCCTTATAAATAGGATACATTGATGTTTTTTCTCCTAGAGGGTTGACGAATTAGATCTGTCTAAATTTCCTTATATAAGAAGTACTCAAGACTCGGCGGGGAAACATCGAGTTCAGAGTTGCAGCGACAGCGTGTTCAACAATAAAAAACAGCAAAAAAGCAATGGTTAGGGGCGTAAGCATGAACTTGCGTGGGGTCAAACACACTACCACTCGCGACCCCAGAGCAACGAATTGGGGGGTGAGGGGGTGAGAAAACGCTGTGGAGGAGGGAAGAGGGAGTGCAAGAAAGCAGGAAGATGAGGGGACGTCTGATGTAGTTATGAGGAAATGAGGGGAAGGGAGAGGCGGTGTGGAGGGCGTGCAGGTGTTGGGGAAGGAGTTGCGAACAAGGGGTGGAGTAGATGTGGGGGTGGGAGTGGGAGGGAATTGGGAGTGTGTGTGTGTGTATGTGTGTGTGTGTGCGTGTGCGTGTGCGTGTGCGTGTGCGTATATGTGTGAGTGTGTGTGTGTTGCGGGTGGAGGGAGAGAAACCGGGAGGGGGGTGGGGGTGGGAGCGTGTGAGTTACGGACGGGGGAGGGAGTCGAGGGGGGAGGGAAACGGAGGACACGGGGATCTAGGAAGGGGAGAGGGAGGGAGAGGGGAAGAGGGGAGGGGGCCAGCGAGTGGTGGCCGCCGCTGCCTCAAGGTGAAACACAGCCCGGGGGGAGGCTGGAGGCGCCGGGGGTAAAGGGCAGTCGCTGGAGGGGAACAAGCCTGGGATACTACACCAACAATCACCGAACTTCCCCCACGAGGCGCCGCTACTCCTGTCGTGTCGGAGGACGACTTCCTTCCCTCCGCCGCGGGCGCCGTAAACCCCTCCCTTCCACTCCCTTGCAAATCACTGCGTGGCGTGGCACTGGTACTAGCTGGTTTCTGGACGCATGCATGCGCGAGTGCGCTCACGTACATGCAGACCCCGACACGCAAATACAAGCGTATTCATACATACATACATACATACATCCACAAAATTAGAAACGCTTACGCGTACACTGAACATATGTACACACGCGCGCGAGTTCAGATCTCATTATATAAAATATATATCCGTTTCTGATCCGATGAATGCCGATCACGGATGCTGAAGAGGTGTGGAGAGGGGGGGGGGGGTGGCAGCAGCACCTCTCGCAGAGTTGCAAGCGACACGACGCACGTGCTGTGTCCTGCAGGCTGTACACGCTTCGGTGCGTTAGATCACGACGCCTGCAGGGGAAGTCATTACATGTTTATGTCCTGTGTTCGTATGTGTTAATTATGTTTATTTACATATGCCATTCCTTCGCTCCTTGGGACAACTTTGTCACACCATTACTTCATTTTGATACCGTGCTAATATATCCTCATTGTTCTGTCCATTAAGAGAATAGTTTTTTTTTTTTTTACCGCAGTGTGCCATATGTTTTTCTTCCGCCTTCACGCGCTGGAGGACACTGACGCCTGCATCGCTGCCATAACATGATGTTGTCCTTGGGGAATAAAGATTTGTGAATTAGCACCCGCGCGGAAAGCGCTGATCCACACGCTCTGAAACAGCCGCTAGAAACCGCACTCGCGAATAGCAAGTAGAGTCTGGAGGCCGCCAATCCGTGTGAATATTCATCGTGATGAATATTCCGCTTGATGAAGGTCCTCACTCATCCAGAGACACCCCCACCCCCCTTTTGCTGCCGCCTCCTCCCCCACACCTTCCCTGTCGCTAGAGGGCGGGAGGGAAAGAGTTTATGACGCCCCCAAACCTCTGTCGGCGGTGATATGATGGACATTAATACACACGCGCGTGCGAGATTTAAGAGTGTAGACTTCGGCAAAATTTCGACAAGTAACTAGTAGTTTTCTGGATGAAGGAAATAATACAGGTATTTGATGTGTCGGTTGGGGATGCCTTGTGACGTCAGAAGGAGGGGGTGCATGACGCTTGGTGAGCATGACGGCCTCACTGTCAAGGTCGCGGCGTCACAATAGGACAAGGTTCCTGACTTCGGATTGTTTGGGGAAATGGGGCAACCTGACTGCATGTCTTTTCCTGAACCCTTATTTCCAAACGTGGAAAGATTTCAAAGCCTTCAATAAGTCTTACAGAAGCATTACCATAAGCCTCATTTTCAGTTTATAGATTTTAAATGTTTAACCTTTGTAACCTGACGTCTAACCTGTCCTTATTTTCTCCCACAGATGTCGAGGAGGAGTCCGCGTCGCTCGCACACGTGCCCTCCACCTTCCACGAATATGTGCCAGACTTCAACGAGTTCCTGGAGGGCTACTCAGGCCCGATGCCCGAGCACCGCCTCAACCCCGTCCTCTCCGCATCCCCGTCGTCACACGTCCCTCCTCCACCGGCGTCACTGCCTTCGTCGGCGCTCCCTTCGCAGGCCTCCGTCGCTTCCACCGCCGCCTCGTCGTCCGCCACGACCACTCCCGCCCACACCACGTCGCCGTCCAACACGTCGTCCAGCACTCCGCACGCCACAACTGCGCAGACTCTACAGTACCTAGAAGGTATGTTGTCCGTTCCTCTTGCTTAGGGTTACAGTGAGCTTGTTCTCTTGACGAGGGCCTCTTGGCACTCTCCTGCAAGCAGTAAGGTCTCGCCGGGCGTGTGTGCGCCAAGCACTTGTGTCAAGCACGCACTCTCTCCACTGAGCCGCCGCGATCTCTTCCTGCCCGAGCTTGCTTACTGGTGGTGGACTTCAGGCTTTAGGTTATATTGCTAACAGGTTTTTGTGCTACGGAGTCGTCGAAGGATAGGATGAATATGAATTTACTGATAAGTAAAAATGTAATAATTTCAATCAGTTTAGTGGCTACGCTATCGACCGACGTTACGCTAAAAGCTCTTATAGCGATATTCAAGGATAATAATTCGAACGGAGTGACTGATGACCAGCATTTTTTTCTCCTTTGCGCGTAACAGTTAAGCGGAAACTCGGCATTTCCGTGTTGACCTTCGGTGGTTCATGATCAAACTGGAGCCGAGACTTCACCGCGAGGATGTCACAGCCGGAGAGGAACTGCGTGCCGCGGTCGCTCTCCTTTTTTCCCGGCGATTTCTTTACATTTGTCTCTTTCTGAATGACTCCCGTTTTTTGCGTCAGTTCGTGGTCTGTTTTGATTATGAGGAGCCCGGTCTGTGATCTCTCGCCCCGGGTCTTGTTGAGCGGAGTTTATAAAGGGAGAAAGTAATGAAGTGTTTTATGTACAGTAATGGCGGCAGCTGTCACTTTCCTCATTTATGTTACCATCAGAAGAATTTATATCATTTCGTTTAATTTAATGATTAAAAGCAAAGGGGACTCTTTGTTTTATTGCCAGGAGACTGAACCCAGCGCGATTATAATGAAGATAAAACGGCCATTGCGGTAAATGTGAAAGAGGGGATTGAAACTAAAGGAGATACGCAAAAAACGAGCTAATTCAGAGACAGAGAAAGTAAATAATAACATCAACAATTGGGATGCTGTTTCGCAAAGCGTGGCAGAGAGATAAGCCTCTGACTGGGATGTAAACAATGAGATTCGAAAGGTGTTTGGGTTGGTGACCTGGAAGAGGGGGGGAGAGGGAGGGAGGGAGGGTCGGAGGATGATAGTGAGTCCCGATAGTGATGCTCTAGACAATGATAGTGATGATAATGACGATGATAATGATGGTAACGAGCGCCGAGGGCCGGGGGCGTGGTCGGTTAGCACCAGAAACGCCGGAAACCGAAGCAGCCGACCGGAAAAAACGGGCGACGGGAGGGGGGTGGGAAGGGGGAAGGAGGGAAGGGGAGGAGGAAAGGTTGGCGAGGACGGGGGCTCGGGAGGTGGGAGGGGGGCGGGGATGGGAGGAGGGGATGTCCAGGTCGTTTTATGGGATCGTCAGGCTATCATAGAGGGGATCTTGGGGGAGGGGAGGGGAGGGGAGTATAATTTTCTAAGGGACAGGTAATTTACTCGGTTTTTATATGCATGTCTATATAAACTCAGTATTATTATTATTATCGATACAATGAACGTCAGCCGTTTTTTCCCCTAAGATCATTCTCATATTAGTATTAGTTAATATCAAAAGTATCCTATTTCGTGGAACTTTTTCGTAAAAGACTAAAGAAATCGTATTATCTTCTTTAACTATTATTATCAATATCAAAAATGACATTTTCCAATAAGATGTCATTCTTATGACACGCCTAGTATATTCTTAACTTGGAAAGCTTCTTTTTCGAGTCATAGCGAATGAAAATAGTATATTAGAGACAGAGACACATTAGTATGGCATTACATCGCCTCGGGACTACAACAAAAACTTACTTTACGTTACACCGAACTCGGATAACGCCGCATGAAAATATTAATTTCCTGTACATGTATTTGCCAGTGGCGCCTTAGACATCGGATATGTTACAGGCCGATTCTCAGATACACCTTAGAGAATCTTCTGTCTCACACGCCAGGTGTTAGAGAATCTTCATTGAGCGAAATGATTCTTATTCTTTTCTGTCACTGTCCACAACCGTAATATTTTTTTAAGGAAGGCTAGACAAGGAACCATTATCTTGTGGATTTTTTTTTTACCAACCATGGCACTGCATAGTGTAATGCGTCACTTTTTCCCGTTTGCCTTTTGTTTTCCCGCGCGAAGCTCCGCCCATTTTATCGTGACGTCAGAGGTTCCTGCGGGGTCACTCTTTCTGCTCGCCCAATGACTGACAGTGGTGTGATCTGTTGCCATCCTTCCATAATTCTCATTATACTTTTCCTCTTCCGGAGGGGCTAAGTGATCTTTGGGCTTAATGAAGGCGAGGCGTACACTTTCCGTACATCTGGCAGCTGAAAAGGTCTCGGGACTCGCACAGAAACAAGGCAGGAAGAGCGCCGTCGGAAGTCCCTAACTGGTAACCACCGCGTGTTCGCCTACAAGGTGGCTGGTCGTCCGCGTGTCACACAAAAGCATTAATTGAGCGGGATCACACGTAGCGACCAGTGGCGCAGTTCCTTCCTTACATCGCTTGATTTATCGCTCGCCTCTGACCGCACTGCCCCCCGGTCGCCGCTCGCGTGCACTCCGCCGATAGTTTTGTCTTTGAATTTTGTGTTGCGGGAGAGAGCGCGACTTCTCCTGGGAGATTCTGCGACTTGATTGTCCTTTTGATTGTGATAAGTGATGGAGAATTGGACATAGCGTGCTTGAAGTGCTTACTGAGTGACCTACCAGAGCCGGCTAATTTTGTCACTGACTCAGGGTTCAAAAAGGCCTTTGAGATTTTAGCAAGAAATATTGGAAGAAACCTCGTCTATTTTGTCTATTATTTGAAAAAACAAAAGCAAAGAACATGACTATGTGCGAGACATATATCAATTTCACTGAAGATTTTTCGTATCGACTTTCAGAAAAGAGAAGAATGGGCTGGAGCCGCAACGGTAAGACCAAATCTTATATTTGTGAACTGTATGTGTTTTTGTGAGTGCTTGTAGTAATCCCCTGTATTAAAACGACCTGTGGATATAGAGTGATCTCCGGATCGCAGTGACTTGTGTTTGTAGCGAACTTGTTGTAGAGGTCTTGTGAATGCTGAGAACTAACAAAGCGATCTGGCAATTAATGGTGTCGTGATGATAATGAAGGCAAGAAAGCGCTTTGTTTTACTGTTCGATAATGTATTTTCACGATGCTATTATGGATGAATGAGCCATTTTATTAGTCCTTTGTTGTGTGCTGTAGGGAAGCCATCGTGATCCACGCGTAGATCGCAAGAGTAGATAATTCTACCGTAGATGAACCCGACCAGTGGTGTAGATGCATGTTGTATTTTGCAAGAGCTTCAATTAATATGCATGTGATATGGTTCTAGATAGTTTATAATGGATGGGTAATACCGCCCCCCCCCCCATTACACCTAACCCCCCCACGTGAAACCGCGCGCTAACATGATGAAACCAAGGAAAGACAAGTAGCGGAGATGCTATCGGCCGCTCTTGGTGGGGGTGGATTGAGGGGCGGGAGGGGGAGGGGGGGGGGCTGCGGGGAAATAGCGTAGTTAGGTTTCAAGTCCACAGTTAGGACAGGAGGTGAGTGTGGCAGCAAGGGTGTAGTTAGAACAGCAGGTAAGTGTAGAGGGCTTGCGGGGTGTGTTTGAGAAGGGGAGGAGGTGGGGTGGGGGT
>BOPN01000622.1:186290-191290 GCA_017312705.2 Penaeus japonicus
TGATATACGCACTGCCCGGTTTGCCTTAAAGCACTCCTCAGAAACCAAGGCGCATTCATTATGCTATTCTGTACAGCACAATCTCCCTCCATCATTACGCAGTTCCCATGCTTTTACACTATCACCCGACTTCCTCTCTCCTCTTTCTTCTGTCTCCTCGTGTACCCTCTTTTTCCGAAGACTCTTGCTCTTTTTTTCTTTTATATTTTCCTTTAGTAAAAAAAAAAAAAAACTACTCGTAGAATCATTACATTTGCACTTTCTTTTTTGTTCTTTTCTCTTAATGGTATTCCCCTTTCTCGTTCAAACTCACGACCAACCTGTTGTTTTAGAAGAAAGATCTCATTTGAGGCGAGATACCTGAGTGGGCCCGGGGGGTGGGGCAGGGGGGTGGTGCGCCCCTCCCTCACCTCACGCTAGCAGGATATCCGGTGAGGGGGCGAGATCAACGGAGCTTCCGGTGGTTATCTAGTTATCATAGAGAGCGATAACTGTCCAGGTGGTATAAACTATAGGGGCTCTGGCGAATCACATGTAAATGATCGGAATATAAATGTAAATCATGAAAGAACGATTGGCTAAGATCACAAAGATCGGTCAACTAATCATCATCCTTGGTGGGCAAGGGCGAGGAGTTTATCACAGCCACACCTAGATGGCGCCACGGACTAGAAGGCGAGGAATTAAACAGTCGCCGAAATGTGGACTCGGCGATGAAAAGTGTTTGTGTGTGTGGCAGGAATTGTTTAGGATGAGTGCAGAGGTATGGACTTGAGGTCCTGGGGAAGTAGCGGGCCAGGGGGGAGGGGGAGAGTGAAGGTGGTAGAGGGTGGGAAGAAGGTTTTGGTCCTCTGCCGCGGATGAAAGTAAATGGCGCTATATATTTATATATTTTTGATGTTGTAATAAATCATCTGTTTTCCCGTTACGATTGTCTACTTATCTGTGACGCGTTTCTCGGAATATTAGTCATTACGGAAGTTTCTTCACAAGAAGTCTTTTGCTCGCGATCTTCCCTCCGAGGACGCCCGGCCGTTGGCGCGGCGGAGCGAAGGACCGAATGCGTTTATTTATAACGCTGACGGCGAGACGATTCTCCCGGCCGCCGTCTTCTTCGGGCGGCCGTGCCGGATTTCGGGTGCTATAATTTCATTTCGTCTTATCACCCTCTTTTCATTCTTTGACCTTCTGTTTGGGGCGAAGCGGCGGCGGCGGCGGCAAAAGCGTGCCATGCCGCGGACGGCTCTTGGCGGCGAAACGCTCGTCGCCGAAAGTAGTCTTTGTCGCCCATACTGCCGCGGCGGAGTTACGTCACACTTGCGCGATGGACTATCGCAGCGGCGTTACAAAAACATCCGGTCGTTTGAGGCTTGTTATATATTTGTTCTCTTTGTCACGAAAATATGACGAATAATGTCTTGTCCAGGGTACGCCCGTGATGAAGCGCCCTCGGCCCTGGAAAGCGCGAGTCGGGCGCTTAGCCGACGAGAATAGCGCCTGTAATCTCGTTAATTAGGAAAGCGATAGTCGTCAAAATAATTAGGTGATAACAGATTTAACGAACGAATAATGGTTATTTTCGACAGCGGAGGTTTAATGATGGCGATAGCGCTGGTAGCAGTACGGGTGGTAATAATTCAAATAAAAGTTCAAATAATTACATAGGCCAAGATGAAAAGCACTTGTTATCATAAATCATTTAACGCTTTATATTATATTCGTTATCATTAAGATTAATAGTACCATTGTTACCATCGCCTAATTTTCCTATTATGATAATGACTCCCAACATATCCTTTAACGAGCTCGTCACAAAGGCATCAGTTTAAGGCAGACTTTCCATAATACGAAGAAGATAATAAGAAGATGATTGTTTTACTGAAGCGCAGTTTGACTTCCAGACACCTGTAGACCGATCGTTTTATCTTCGCGACGCGATCACTAAGAAACTCGAATCTAAATTCTAAATAACAGAACTGAGGAGAAGTTTACAAAGAACGCGACAGGATTTTGTCGAGGACTGTTTAGTGTCAGGACGAGGCATTTCCGGCCCAATGCCATCCTCTCCTCGATAGTGAGGCGGGATTCGCTGTATCGAGGTGGCGGTCCACTGCTACCGTCGAGCCTCGGCGGGGACACAGGACGGCGCCGCTCTGCGCTTGTTTTCCCCAGTTTAATTATATGCTGTATGTGAGTGTACACACATACACACACACACACACACACACACACACACACACACACACACACACACACACACACACACACACACACACACACACACACACACACACACTCCGCTTGTCCCTAATTTGGCCATAGTCGGAGGGTGTCGCGATGCGCCGCTGGTTTTCCTTTGTGGCATTGACTTCGAAGTCAATCGATCCTTTTCGAGATTTCACGGAGCGCAAACTTAAATTGGATTACTAAGAAGGGGGAAGAGGGGGCGGAGATGGCTGAGTGGGGGAGGAAGAGAGACAGAGCGAATGAGGGAGAAGCGAGTTGCCCGAAATGCCTCGAACAAGAGCTCGTTCGTGCTCGCCAGGTCGACCTCCGCCGCCGCTTTCCTCGCCGTGGCAGCGTCGTGTCGGGGGGCCGCCGGCGTGAGCGAGAGGGCCTTGTGAGCACCTTTCAACGGAAGTGATAATTGGCCGGCAACAGTTTGTTAATTGGTAATGAGCACCGTCTTCTTTCCTCCGCCGGTCCGCTCGTGTGTACCCGACTGTCGATTCGTGCGTGTGCGCCCGCCGCTGTAACCTGACCGTATCTGTACTCGGCTGTTTGAATACATGTTTGGGACATTAAGGGGATATCAAAGCGGCCTCTGAGGATCCGCGACGTCGGTGATGAAATAGATTAGATCAGTTCATTAAAGATTATTACACAATTATCGGGTTTGCTTGCTGAATCTAGCACCTTGGATGCTTCCTTTAGATATTGATAAATAGCATACGGGCATATTTGTATGTGTGTGGACGCTGTAGAATATACGGCACCATGAAGTGCTTTAGAATGTGCTTCGCGTCAAAGTGGCGGCGGGAAAGGATGGCATCGGAACGAAAATAGATGAAAAGCCCGACGTGACGCAGCGAGCGTGCTCATGAAAGGGCGATCTGAGAGAGCGAAATAGAAAACCGAAAGAGTATCGCATCAGGATGTGCGGGCGCGCGGCGAGAGCAGGTTCTTGTACGACAACCCGTCATCAGCCGTGCGAAAGGCGGGGTCGCGTCCCTTTCCAAACATATGATTTACAGCGATGCGCCTCATGATGAGTCTTCCTCTTGGAGCGCCGCTTGAGAGACTTCCGGGCCGCCCGCCTGAGGAGCTATTCCTAGGCCTTCCAAGTGCGGCGCTCGGGGATTCTGCCGTGCGTGCGAGATCCAGCGGGGAGAGGCGGAGGGCCGTCGCGGAGTTCATTTGGCACGGATTGCGCTCTCGCCGGCCGTAACCTCCGGCCCGACGCCGATCAATCCATTCGCATAGAAAGTTGACAAGTCTGAGAAATGAAAGCAATCGGGATTTGGGGAATAGGCGAAATGAAAGAATAGCTAATGGCAAAGAATTTATTTTAGTATTTAGTATTTGAGCACAAAGAGCAGATGAACTCTATTAATGAAAATATTAGGAATATTGTAGATAGTACAAGAGGCTCTCCAACTGCATATATATAAATAAACAAATGTTGCTTTTTATCCAAAGGCAAGTGCAATATTTGCCAGTCAGTCCTAACAAGAAGTTTTCACTCCTTTCGCCGCGCCGAACTCAAATAATTTTCAAATCACAAGAAGAGGCATTAATAATAAAAGATTGTGACGGCGAGGTTAGCACGGGGTCGCTAGCTTACACTGGTAGTTTCCCTTTAATTGGCTGTGAATTGGGTTAGTATCATAATGTACGTGGCACGACCCCTGACCCCTGCGACCCCAGCCTGACCCCAGACGAACGCTACTGTAAAGGAGGCATCGACCTGTGCACCCAGGCCAGGTGAGGCATGTCACTGCTCTCCCTTGTACACACTTAAATGCCATAACGGTAATGTATTTACGTACAGTCAAAACGTCGCATTTGATGGTTCTTCCTCCGCGTCGGACTTTCTTTTTCCTTTACAAAAGCAAAAAACAAAACAAAACAAAAAATCCAATTCGTATATGAATAAGTAAAATAACAAGGAAATGAATCATATAACATTTGATTGAAGACGATTCAAAGAAGACCATTATTAAGTTTTGAAATGGTCGTTGTATTCCATCGTTCTCTTGTGTTGAGGTTGTGCCGTTACTTTCTCTTCGGCTCTTTGGTTAATTCCGACTGACATTTGTTCTTCAGTGTTATAATAGGACGTTATTTTTGAACGCGAGGGCTATATTGCACTACAGGTATCTGTTCTGCACTTGTGGCCCATGTGTTCTGTTCTTGTTCCTTTCGGATGCCTCTTGAATTATCAGTTTTTTTTTATCCTCACAGTATTTTGTATGAATGAGAATGAATAACTAGTGAAGCTGCGCATTGTTATTTATATCTTTCTTACGATTTCCCTCTCGCTTTGCCATTTTTTTGTTGTTTTTTTCTCTCTTTCTCTTTCTCTTAGCCTTTTCGAGAAGAAAGCGCCAAGACTTTGATTTTCTTAAATCAACATCACTCCCTTACTGTCGAGGTGAATAATCCCCATTGTTTCCTCCCAAGCGTTATCATGAACGGGTTATGTGGCTCAATTCATCTCAATTCTACTCTTTTTCTTTCTCAACTCTTCTCATTTCTCCTCCCTTTCTCCCTCAACTCTTCCACGTCTCTCGCTCTTTCGCATTCCGGACGCCATCCCCAACAACGGGAGAAAAGCCATACTGCCTCGATGGGGGTGTGGGGTCGAAGGGGGTATACTGCCTGAGGCACCTCATTACCGTTAGTAAATTACGTTTCCTTCTTCGCTAAGTGTATTGGAGCCGCTAGCTAACCTTCCACGTATTGCTCTTGTTTATTTACTTACCGATTTTTATCCCTTT
>BOPN01000622.1:206290-211290 GCA_017312705.2 Penaeus japonicus
TGCAGAAGCTGCCTCGATCAAAAATAAAACTCATCCTGGAGCCTGTGTAAGCAAATCTATCCCCCCGTCGGCAATGGGTTAATACCCGAATTTTCTATACAAAATGCAAACAAATTGTTCTAAAAATTATTAGAACAAAAATCATAAAACAGATATGATATGCATCACCAACCCAGAACATGACTCCTCTTTATATATTTAAGTAGGGCTCAACGACTACAATACATTGGAATAATTCCCCCCCCCCCTCCCCACTCCACTATCAGACAACTGATGGATGAATGCGGAGTACCAATGCCTACTAAAAAATAGGAACAATAAGGAAGAAAAATAAACAATATCCCATGGCATACTCAAATATTTTGAAATAGATACAAATAGAGTAAACATGAAAATAGCAATTTCTCCCATGCCTATTTAAGATCACAAGAAAGTTACAAAGAACTAGCCCAATAAATGTTAGATGAAGTGCCACGAATATTGGAGACTGAATCAAAAGAAATTATTCTAACTTGGGACTTTAAGAACACTGCATAGCCTGATTAGTCGAGAGCAAATGCAGTCCGTCAATGCTTGATCTAAGTACACACACACACACACACACACACACACACACATATATATATATATATATTGCGACGCCAGTGGGTCTTTGTCTCTGTGTAATCATGTGTCAACATGATAACATGATGCAAGAGTCGGGGCGAGATGAGTGGAGGAACAAAGCCAGGAGAGACGCAGTTTAGTGCTCCTGCTGAGAAGACCTTGCGATTGCCCTTGAGACCTGAGATACCTTGTGTTGCACTGTTATAAGCCTGTATTGTGCAGTGTGACGTGCTGGTTCCCCCTGTATTGTGCCCATAGTATAGTGTACTTGTGAAGAGCTAGTGTTAATAAAGGATAGACGTGTTATTGAGTGTTTACTTCGTGCCCTGCCTCGCCTGTGGTGTTTCCCATCGTGGTGTTCTGGGACGTTGTGGTGTACGTGGCTCTTGGAGCTGTTCTGTGTTCACGACCCAGTGGTGAGCACACCGTCTGCCTGACCTGCTTGGTGTTGGTGGCTGATAGGCGGGAGGCAGCCGGTGTAACAATATATATATACATATATATATGTATATATATATATATATATATATATATATATATATATATATATATATATATATATATATATATATATTGCTACGTATGCGCATGTTGATGTTCACTTGTTTTGGGGGACGCTTCTCGAAGCTCGGGAGAGGAGAGGGAGAGCGACGCTGGGCATGGCGGTCAGGACGGAAGGATCGAAAGTACCAGGCATTTCAGACAACAATATAAGGAGTCCTGTGGTGTCATGAAGAACTCGTATAGCAGAAGGATTGAAACAGACGTGAACCTTCATAGTAAGGGGAATTAGTATTGTGTCGCTCTTGATAAAAGCGATAAATCAGTGATTGAAATAAGGCTTGATGCTGGTGATCAGGAACAGTGACGCCAGTGACTCACCCTATTCTTTGTCTTAATTCAAGTGAACTCAGTGTAAAGCAAACCCCATTTAAGTGTGATTTTGAAAGCATGAACAATAATTTATTTTGCCATGAGGATTATATATATTTTTGTGATATGTTAAACATGCATAACCCCCGTGCCTCTCTGTGGTAAGAAAAGGGATAAACAGATGAAAAGTTTCATGTAAAGTCGCAGACATTTCAATATATATATATATATATATATATATATATATATATATATATATATATATATATATATATATGTGTGTGTGTGTGTGTGTGTGTGTGTGTGATATATATATATATATATATATATATATATATATATATATATATATATATACATATATATATATACTTATATATATATATATATATATATATATATATATATATATATATATATATATATATATATATGTATATATATATATAAATTAAAGTTATAGAAATAATAATAGCAATAATAATGACAATGATGATAATGATATTGATACCACTGCTACTACTAATAATGATAATAAAGATAATAATGATAATGATATATCAATGACAATAAAAGAGGTTATAATAGTAATGATATAAACAATGATAATGAGAATATTGAAAAAAATATAGTAGTAATGATGATAAGGATAACAAGGATGATAATGAAAAAAGTAACGATAATAATGACAGTAATAATAGTAATGATTATTATGATAGTAATAATAATGATAATAATAATAATGATGATATTGCAATGATGATAACGATAGTAATAATAATAATTATGATAATGATAACAATAGTAGGGATGATGATGAAAATGATGATAATGATGACGATGATTTTTATAGGAAAATGATAATAACAATCACGATGATAATAGTAACAATAATGATGATTATGATGATATCATCGTAATAATGATTATAATAATAACTGTAAAAAAGATGATAATGATAATTACGATTGTAATGATAATAATGACAATGATAATAATAAAAAGATAACAATGATATAAAATAATAATGATGACGAAAATGAATTAATGATCATAATGATGATGATAATAATGATGATAATGATAATCTTTAAAGACAACTATAATGATATAATTAATCATACCGTAATTTATATATTTCTAATAGTCTCTCCTTCAAAAAGGTTTTCTTTCTTTTCAGCTAAAAATAAAACAAATGTATAGGGTTAACGCAACTAGATAACGTCAACTTATCTTAATTAACAGAACTAGCATAACATATACAGAAATTATATATATCGTGTATAGTAATGATTCAGCTTAGAGTAAATGTATTTCTATGGGATCCTTGTCCTTCGTAATATTTCTAATTGATATTATAACTGAGCAAGCACCTATTATCCATGCTAGAGAGGCAGAGACTATGATCATAATAATGGCAGTGAAAATACTGATAACTGTATCAATAATGGTGATAAAAGTTATAATGACATTGATAATAGCAATGATAATGGTGATGGTAAGGATATTGATAATAACAAATAACAATTTTAATTAAAATAACGTTATAGCAATAATGATTATAACAATAATAATGATAACAGTGTATTCATATATTCATATATCTATCTATCTATCTCTATATACCTACCTACCTATCTATCTATTTATATATATCTATCTCTATCTATCTATCTGTCTGTATGTCTACCTATCTATCTATCTATCTGTCTATCTATCTATCTATCTATCTACATAGTAATATACTCTCTGTGAATTCAATCAAATTTGTCATTCCACATTCAGAGTGATGCGCTACCTACCTCAGTTACCCATCTCGAAATGTTTTCTCTAAAGATGAATAGAGAGAAAACTATAAGACGGGGTACTGTTTAGTATATCATAATTAATGTTATGAATATTGTTACCATTACTATTATTATTATCATTACTAACATCATTATAATTATCCTCATTATTATCATTATTATCAATGATATTATCATTATTCTTATTATTGCTATTATCATTATTATTGCTATTATTATTATTATCATCATTATTATTAGTGTTATCATTATCATTAACATTGTCATTATCATTATCATTATTAATATTATCATTAGGATTATTGTCATTATCATTAATATTATCATTATCATTATCATCATTATAATTATTACTATCATAATTATTATTATCATTATCATCATCATTATTATTATTATTATTATTATTATTATTATTATTATTATCATTAATATTATTATTATCATTATTATTATTATTTTATTATTATTATTATTATTATTATTATTATTATTATCATTATTATTATTATTATTATCATTATCATTATCATTATTATTATTATTATCATTATCATTATTATCATTATTATTATTGTCCTTATTATTATTATTGCCATTATTATTATTATCATTATCATTATTATTATTATTGTTGTTATTATTATTATTATTGTTGTTATTATTATTATTATTATTATAACAATAATAATAATTATTTTTATTATTATCATCATTATGATTATGATTTTCATTATCATTATCTATCTGTCTGATTATTATCATTATTATCATTATCATTATTATTATAATGATGATAACAATAACAATATTTTTATCATTATTATTTTTATTATTATTATTATTATCATTATCATTATCATAATCATTATTATCATTATCATTATTGTTATTATTATCATTATCACTATTATTATTATTATTATTGTTTTTTATTATTATATCATTATTGTCATTGTCAATATTATTATTATTACCATTATTATCATTATCGTTATCTTTATTATTATTATTATCAAAATTATTATTTTTATCATTATTATCATTATTATTATTGTTATTATTATTATCATTATTATTATTATTATCATTACTATCATTTTTATTATCATCACTATTATAATTTTCATCATTATTATTATCATCATCGTTATGATTGTTATTATTATCATGTTTATCATTATTATTTTCATCCTTATCGTTATCATTATTATCATTACTATTATTATTATCATCATTATCATTATCATTATTATTATCATAATTATTATTATCATCACTATTGTTATTATTGTTATTATTATTATCATTATTATCACTATTATCATCATTATTACTAGCGTCGTTATCATTACTTTTTTAAATTAATCATTATCATTATCATCCTTATCATTTTTGTCATTACTATTATCACTTTATTTTTTTTGCCCTTATTAATGTTGTTATCATTAGTATTTTCACCATTAATATTATCATTATTGTAATTATCATCATCACTATCATCATTATTATGACATCAGTGATTATTAAAATCATCTCGATTATCATCATTATCATGTCTGTAATATCATTCCTAATATCTTTTTTGTTATCATTATCATTATGAAATTTGTTATCACTTTTATCCTCATTATTATTATTATTATTATTGCTATCATTGTCATTATCATTATTATTATCACAATAGTCATTGTTATTGTTATAGTAATGATT
>BOPN01000622.1:223790-226290 GCA_017312705.2 Penaeus japonicus
TGCTACATTGCTAGTATTTCTGTAAAAAAACAACAACAGAAAACACAACAACCCGTACTGCCTGCGCACACGTAACTCGTCTCTTAGAGATAGCGAAGCACCTATACATATATAAGAATGAGGATAAAAAAAGTTTGTGGTTATAAAAGATGAGTGAGAATGGTATTGTGTTTTATGAAATGCAAATGAATGATGATAATGTATGTGATTATACCTGGGGATACCGAAGCTGTCTTATTGCAAGGATTCACAGATATATAGATGAGGTATAACTTATGTTTAACTTTGTAACCTAACCTAACATTTTACTTATTTTGTAAAGCTTGGTTCGTGACACGTTCAAGTCATACACCAACCAAAATTTTCCGTTATGCAGTAACTATGATGACTCTTAAGCACTATCATTCTGGTATTTTCTTCTCCATTTTGTAATTTTGATCACCTCGGCAATGTGTCAAAACTGATACATGACCGACAGGGAAATTTCAAATAGAAACATTTATCATCAAATTATAACAACCGTGAACTGACTTTCGACTATTTGGTCAAGTCTTCACAATTCCAGCCATAAAAGGAGACACGCTCAAAGAGAGACACCGTTTTGTACAGTACTTCCCACACAAATACTGATAATGGAGCTACACCTTTACATTTTTACGACTCTGTTTATCCGTCAGTCACTAGTTTTCAGCACTAGTCCTATAAACGCACAACATATGTACTGTGAGAGTCCCTTCACTTCCGGTGATAAACTCTCAAGGCCTGTAGGTAGCGGTGCACTGCGACGCGTGTCTGGGCGGTGTCAGGTAGTAGCGCAATTTCAGCCAGAATTGCTCCTCGGAGTCTTTGACGAAGGCCACCCGCATGTACCTGGTCAAGGACGCACAGCCCTATAGGAAGTAACATATATGAATAGGGAAAAAATGCCTGTTGGTTTCTTGGTTCTGTGGTTGACGTTTTTCGACTTCAGAGAATATATTTTTTTCTACTGCAAACACGGTGCGAGCGTACATACAAACACACACACACATATGAATAATAATTGCTAAACTGAAAAGAACCGACCTATAGATAGCCTTATTAAAAAAAAAAAAAAAAAAAAAAGAGAGAGAGAGAGAGAGAGAGAGAGAGAGAGAGAGAGAGAGAGAGAGAGAGAGAGAGAGACAGGGCTTCGTACTAGACACCAAATTACCTTCGAAGTTTGCTGTCGACTGCATGACGGGAGGATGAAGGGCGTGATGGAGCAGGGCGACCCCGGGTCCTCCAAGCCGTCGTCCTGAGCGTAGATGACAGGACCTCCTCCTCCGCTGGTGACCTCCCTGTCGCCCTTCTCCTCGTCCAGATTCTCCCTGGAAGAGTTGTTGCTTCCGAGGATCATGTTCGAGAGCCTCTGCTTCTTCGGGGAGCCTGACCAGTCGCCCTCCACCCTGATCTCCGGGATGGTCAGCTGGAGTGGAGGAGGAGGGTCGTTCTTGTTCTCATCTTTGGTCGTCGCGGTGATTCCGGTGGGCTCATCGGCGTCGGCGCTCAGGAGACAGGAGGAGGGGACGGCCAGCGTCTTCACAACCTTCAGGATTCTTAGGATGTCTTTGGCATTTGTGGATTCGAACTTCATTTCCTGAAAGTTTGGATATTTTTTTTTTTTTTTTTTTAACAACTGTCACGAATGGATCAGTTTACGGTTTTATTCAATTATTATTCTCTAAACCACTACAATATTGAAATTTAGCAATGTCATCACCATCGTCATTATCATCACCGATTTATTATTGCTATTTTTGGTATCATTGTTGTTTTGATATCATAGCAATCACTATCATGATTGCTATTTATCAGCATTATAATTTTCATCACTATCATCAATATAAATATTATTAGCATTATTATCTAAAATGTTCTTAGTGTCATCATTTAAACTATAATTATTTTATCCTATGCTTATTCTTATCATGGATAAAGTAAATTTAAACAAGTAAAAGAAAAAAAAATGGTTTTGGCGTTAGAGGAAGCAATGACCTGATATTCCAGAAAATCCAAGATGCTCATATTTCTAGAATGAAAAAAATGGTCTGGAAACACAATTGTGCGATTTTTAATTTTTGTTTTTGTTTTGTTTTATTGGTTATCATTATGGTGTTTTTATTATCAGAGTAGCAGATGTATTGTTTAAAAATACGCGTCTTTGTGGGAAAATATTTTTTTTCCTTTCTCTCTCGCTATCTTCCTAGGAAATATATCGCTGTAAGACGGGGAAAAATAAAAAAAGTACCTCTTTGAAATATATTGTTTCCAATATTCTGCATAGAAGAATCGAGACATTTTTTAAAAAGCGAGTTTAAAACTCTTTTCACTTTTCCTAACAATAATCAATTTACCACACCGAATAACTTATAAAAAACAACAACAACAACACACAAACACACAATCTCCAGAATCCCAATACAAACGTTTTACTCATTGAAAGCGAAAGAAAACGGGAGAGAATCAACCTTCTTTCTTC
>BOPN01000622.1:261290-276290 GCA_017312705.2 Penaeus japonicus
ACATACACACACACACACACACACACACACACACACACACACACACACACATATATATATATATGTATGTATATAAGTATGTAAGTATGTATGTATGTATGTATGTATATACATACATACATTTGCAACATAAGACAACAAATTTCTCCTAAAATAGATGATTAGGCCAGTTATGAACAATATATTCACAACTATAATCCTAAATGTCCTACACTAATAAAATTAAACAAATCAAAGAAGCTGAAAGGTTTTTGCTTTTGCCTGCATTCGACAGTGCATCCAGAATGCAGCCTCAAGAAGGAGAGAGTATATATATGCACCCGACGTGTGAGCCATCAGGTGGGTGAATATATACATGCAACGAGTTAAACTCTTCTTGCGTTTTTATATTGCTTTTCTAAAGTCTGACAAAATACATTCTATAAGATTAGGGAAGCAACCAAAATAGTAGATTTAATAAAAAAATAA
Source organism: Penaeus japonicus (assembly GCA_017312705.2). NCBI lineage: Eukaryota > Metazoa > Arthropoda > Malacostraca > Decapoda > Penaeidae > Penaeus > Penaeus japonicus. Next base: position 261,759 of record BOPN01000622.1, read on the forward strand.
ATAAATAAATAAAAATAAACTTTAATTTCTGACAGTTTGTTGAATACTCAGCAAATATGGTGGATGAGATTATTAGATTTACAATTTTTTTATTTTTGATATCAATTATAAGGATTACAATCGACGGAATGGAATCAACAGAGAAAGTCCCCTGATACTGATACTGATACTGATAATAACATGGTATTGGAAATATATGGCAAGAAAAACCATAGATGAATAACCAACACTGGAATACAAAGTTTCAATGGTGATTTATGGCAACTGATGTACTGGTTATGTATGGTACACAAGGATGAAGACCTCATAAATCGTTTTTGATTTGTCATTACTCCCTTTGTTTTATCTATTCCTTTATTCATCTGTTTTTCCTTTTTAGTGCCGCTTTTCTTTCCATCATATGGCCACATATTATACTCTACTGTCGGATCAAAGATTCTTAATACATTCAGTTTTATGCTAAATGCCAAGTTGTACAGCAAACCTACCAATTCTTTGTGAAATCATGAACTTGGTGTTTCTAAAATATTCAATTTGCATTTTAAATTACTGAAAGAGTAAGATTTATAATCTATACATGATTCCGTTCCCAAATTCATCCACAAAATTGAAAAGGGAAAGAAAATATAATAGAATATGGTTATTCTTTTCATGAAATGCATAATTTGTCTATGGGTATAGTACTTTAAATATGTATTGGATAATACATATTGAATAAAATTCAATACACTACTACATCTGGTGCAGAATGAAAAATACTAGAGTCTTTTATGAAACTGAGTATCAAAAGGTACAGTTTAAGCGACACTCACCGTAATGATAACAGTCTAAACTAACATAGCATACATGCTCTACATTCAGTATTATAATGTGTATAATTCATAAAATACACTTATCAAATATTAAAATTTAATGTTTAAACGGTGGATTTTGATTTGAAGATGGTATAGACGTATAGACAAAGCTTGTGAGTATATTCCATGCTATGGCACAGCTGTCAATTCTAAAATCATGAAAATATATAAAACATAAAATATAATAATCAAAATAACTACGAGGTACAACAAACTTTCGAAATAGAACGATAAAAAAAACATTCCGGATTGTTTATAGATCAATTTTATTCCCCTTTAGAGATTTGATACAATCTATAACACAGACTAGATAATTTGGCTTCATTTCTTGGATGAAGATAAGGAAGAATTATGTGCAAGACTGCCAGGCAATGAAACTTTATCATGTATCATATTACTTATTCTAGTATAACATGTTCTAACCAGAGAAAGGGAGAGACAACCAACATGAGTGTGTGTGTGTAAACATTAAATGAAAACACATTTGGAGAAAACAATTATTTATTAGTCACCAATTGTGCATCAGTCAACAGTCGCGTTTGATTTCCTTTCCCTTTAACCAAATTGTTGATAGAACGAAGGTGGCTTGCATACATGTTGTTTGAGGCACCTGTCGTAGCAGCACTTGTCAAAGCCGGCGCACTTAAAGTCGTTGGAGCAATTAATAGGTGGTTGTACTTGGAAACGTGTCTCTGGGCAGGTGGGACGGACTAGTGGGCAATTGTTGGGCTTGGTGCCCACGGGCCCCTCGGGCTCAAAGACAGTCTCGCAGCAGTAGGCTTGTTTCTCGGGAGTTAGGCACCAGTTTCTGCATATGGCGGGTTGGCCTGGGAAACTGCCAGGGACACCGCCAGGGACACCTCCGGGGAAACCTCCGGGGAAACCTCCGGGGACACCTCCGGGGAAACCTCCGGGGACACCTCCGGGGAAACCTCCGGGGACACCGCCAGGGAAACCTCCATGGACTCCACCGGGGTTACCGCCAATGAAACCTCTGCCCTTCCCCCCGTGTGCGCCTCCAGTCCTTCCTTGCCCTTCGCATGACGCCGCCAACAGAACGCAGATCAGAACTCCGAGACCCTGACAATATGAAAATAAGGTCAACAAACAATTTGGCTCATGGCATTACAGTTCGTTTTGTGGACACGCGGTAAAATATGATTTTATTATTAAACTAATCAACCGACAACAGATACAAAAAAAATATATAAACTTCACTAGCGGAAAAAATGGTTTACTTGATGGCTGATGGATTACAACATTGCTTGAGCCTGCTGTAAAATCTTACTGTAAACCAAAATGCGTCTCCATCAGGATACCGCGTTTTTATTCTTTATTATGAACAGGATCTATCACAAGCTCAATCATTTTTGTATTTGGGGGACATGCACAAAAAATCTCATGTTAGATAATGCTAGAATAATAGTTTATAAACAGAAACTCCTACAACCCACAAATTGAGCGTACAGCCTGCAATGACCGCTGATGCAACCCTTCTACTCAGATCACATATTGCATCACTTGCAAGATACTAAAATTCCTCTAAAAGTAAATGCTGAAAAATAGTTGCGTAGCTGTACTTTGTATGTGTGTGTTAAACAATGCCTACATGTTTTAGTAAATAGGTATTACTCACTTACCATGCTTACTGCAAATATCTATTCATCACTAATTTTAGCTCATGCCCCTAATTGGGAGATAAAAGCTTCTTATTTATTTTTATACTATGCTATACTATATTTAAAAAAAAAAAAAATAGATACGTGCGGCCTGATGAAAACTAGGATACATGTTCCTAATACAATATCATTTAAAAAAAAAACTCGTTGTAAGCACAATCTTAATCTAACAAGAATTATAGCACAGCCTCCATCATATGCCTCGAAGCACAAGCAAACACTCACCTTCATGGTAAACCGAGTGATGTGAGTGAGGCTGTGAGAGCTGCAATTTCCTTATATACAAGGCCCTCTGTTCTGACTCCTCCCCTTCCCTGAACTTCGCAAGCAAAATCCACTCTCGCGTAGGGTTTCCCCATAATCTTTGGGCCGCTTCCAACAGTGATTGTGATTGTGAAATGTTATTTTTGAACATTGTCGTTAAGAGGTTAAGATTGGGTGGGAATATTCAGTGCACGCCGGTGGTGAGAAAGTCTTTTATACAGAAGAAAGGAGAAAGAACGTAAGGGTTATTGTCGATTCAAAAAAGGGGATTTATATATCCACCGACATGTCGAACCATTTATGTGTAAATAGTAATCAGAATGATAATTATGATAATATCATTAATGCAAAACCACTGTAAGTGAACGAATCACCGTTGTTAATATATATTCATATACACACACATACACACACATATATATGTATATATGTATACATATATATATATATATATATATATATATATATATATATATATATATATGTATATATATTGAGAGAGAGAGAGAGAGATTTTAGATATAGAAATATACATATATGTGCATATGAATATATATGTTTCTCCTCCTCCCTTCTTTCTTTCTCCCACTCACTCTCTCTTTTCTCCTCCTCCCTTCCTATTTCTCCCTCACTCACTCCCTTTCTCCTTTTCCATTCCTTTCTCTTTTTCAACTGATATTCAATCATTTTTTGTCTAGTATCAGTTTTAGACATTAAAGCATTGTGTCAAAAATAGATAAAAAGAGATTTACAAACCACTAAAGGTTGAACAGTAATTAATACATATATAATTATTTGTGATATGTTCTCTTTCTATAATCATCATTCGCTTGATTAACATAAGACACAGCCACAAGGTACATCATTGACAGAATTGGCAGAGAAAACTCCATGGAGTTGCTCGGCATTGCCAAATATAGATAAAGTCTCAGAACCTGCATTTGTTCAGGACGCCCGCATTATACATTTTGTCAAATATTCACTTCTGATGTTTTCGTTTTTTTTTTTTTTTTTTCTTCTTTTTTTATCTTTCCGTCGACTGTCGTTTCTCTCTCACTCACTCCTTTCCCCTCCTTTTTTTTCTCTCTCACCCTTACACTCCCTTTCTCCTCCTCCTTTCCTTTCTCTCTCTCTCACTCACTGTCTCTCTTTCTTCTCCTCCCTTCCTTTCTTTCTCCCACTCACTCTCTCCTTTATCCTCCTCCCTTTCTCTCTCTCTCACTCACTTTCTGCTTTCTCCTCCTCCAACCTTTTTCTCTCTCACTCACTCTCTCCCTTTCTCCTCTCCCCTTCCTTTCTCTCTCTCACTCACTCTCTCCCTTTCTCCGCCTCCCTTCCTATATCTCTCACTCACTCGGTTTTAGGTCTGCCATTTTCATAAAACTTGCAAAATAAAAACCATTGGTAAAACACTATAGTAAAACAATAAAATAATTTGAACATGATATTATCATATCGAGCAAGCATGGACACATTTGCTTGTTCTATAAGGTTTAGCAATCAATTAAAAGTATACAATGAAAAAAAGGTTTTCTAAAAGGCCCGGCAAATAAAAGTAAACAAAGTTCTTGTAAGGCCGCCAGGCTTCCCTTCTCTGCCTTTGCTGCCCCCCCCTTTTTTTCCTTTTCTCTCACTCACTCACTCTTTCTCTTCTTTCTTTCCTTTTCTCTCACTCACTCACTCTTTCTCTTCTCCTCTTTCCTTCCTTTCTCTCACTCACTCCTTTTCTCCTCTTTCCTTCTTTTTTCTCACTCACTCACTCCCTTTCTCCTCCTTCCTTCCTTTCTCTCACACTCACTCACTCATTCCCTTTCTTTCTCTTACTTCATCTATGTTGACATTTATTCCCTTACTATCTGTTTCTCTCTCCTAAACTACTTATACTCTCTCCTGATTCTTCATGGATTTTCCTCTGTTAGCATCTCTTATTTCTCCTGTTTTATTCAATCTATAATGTTCCCTTGACTGTACTCCCCCCCCCCCCCCCTCCCTTTCCTCCTTTTTATAATGTTTACCTTCTGTTCCTTTTGTTTTGCCCTTAATCTTATGTATCTTTCTCCTCCAGGTTTTTCTTCCCTCATCTATATTATTTTCTCATCAATCCTGCAGTCTTATTGTTTGCTCATTTTTTTCATGTTTCTACCTCTCCCTTATCCTTGCCTAGGCTATCCTAGCATTGTTTTTGTGTCTCTTATCTTTTCGCTTCATCCTTATTCCTACTTTCTTTGCTATTCTGTTATCTTATTCTCTTCTCTATGTACGTCTTGCTTTCTCATATATTTTACTAAAGATCTTTTGTTTCTTCTTTTTCTACCTCCTAACCTCCATGCCTATCTTACCTGTATGCTTCTTTTTCTGCCTTTATTTCGCACCTTTATCTTCCTCCCATCCTTTCCCCTCATCCTAAAACCTTGTATCCATTCCTATGACCCTATCCCAACCCTTCTAAACCCTAAATCCTGCCTTATCCTTGGCCACAAGGAATCCCGGCACACGGATCGCCCGAAGCTCCCTTACCTCTTTTTTTTTTTTTTTTCCTTTTGTTATTGTATATTGACTTTATTGCATGATCCGGTCATGATGCTTTTTGTCAGATCAATTCATATGAAAATACGGAATGAGAACTTTGTTTACTTTTGTTTGTCGGGCCTTTTAGAAGACCTTTGCCATTCCACATGACCGCTTTTTTTCGTTGGGTACTTTTAAAGGATTGCTTAAACTTATCGAACAAGCAAATATATATGTGCTTGCTCGATATGTTGATCACCTGTTTAAATGGTTTTATTGTTTTACTGTCGTGTTTTACCATTGGTGTTTATTTTGCCAGTTTTACGTAACTTTTAAAATGCATTTGGTAGACCTAAAATCTTGATTTTGAAGATTTGATCTGTTTTATGTTTGTTTCGTGTTAACTTTTTAAACTTAGGAGAACCATTTGTGTTTATTTTACGATTGTTTTTTTATGCCGAAATGTTTTGTAAGTTTGTTTGTTTGTTCTTGCCAATTCTATTTTACTTTATTCATATTTTTTTATAATTAACTTTAACCCTGTACACCCGTTTTATAAATTTGTCTATCAGTTTTTAATAAGAATTTATCATAATTTGTTTTAAGAATACTTACGTTCTTTATGATTCGTCCACCGCCTATATAAGGCGCTGTTTTTGTTTTAAAAAATTAGTGTTAAGACGAACGTGTGTTTTAGTGTTCCTCCCCCTGGATCTTACAGTGACGACTACAAGGCTGCAAAGAAAAGGTTGTATCTGACCCGATACTTGCATGTTAACAGGGAAAAGCTGGGCATTCTAGACATGAGATAATGACATATATATTTACAAATGAAAAGAATAAAAACCACAGCTTCATAGGGACCTTCTTTCTCCATTTAATAGCTTGAAAGGCTTTATGATTTTTTTTTTTTTTTTATGGAGTAAACAGGGCCCCTCTATCCCTGGTTCTTATTTCTTTATCCCGCCTCACGGGGCATTTTTAAAGAATTCCTACCCACGGATACCCTTACATTCTCATTCCGTATTTTATATGAATTATTTTGATAAAAAGTATCAAGACCGGACCATGCAATAGACTTAATATACAATAGTAAAAGGCATATCAGGAAAGAAAGAAAGACAAAAAAAGAGGTAAGGGAGCTTCGGGCGATCCGTGTGCCGGGATTCCTTGTGGACAAGGATAAGGCAGGATTTAGGGTTTAGAAGGGTTGGAATAGGGTCATAGGGACGGATATAAGGTTTTAGGATGAGGGGAAAGGGTGGGAGAAAGATAAAGGTGGAGGAAGGTGCTTAGCAACTTTATTAATGGTCTAGGAAGGTCAAGATGGGGAAGACGATGTCTTAGGCCATTGTGCCAGACCTTGTCAAAGGCTTTCGAGACGTCGCGAAGAAGGATGTTTAACTTTTTATTGCCTGTCAGTGCTAGGGCTACCTCTTCGTATGCGACGGCTATAGCAGTGGTTGTTCCTCGCTGCTCTCGGAAGCCATATTGTCTGGGGTTGAGATGGTTGTGTTCTTCCAGAGGTTTTTGAATCCAGGTGTTAATAATTCGTTCCAGGATTTTCCCGGGTATTTCTAATAAGGAGATAGGCCTGAAGTTTTCGGGTCTATTTGGTGGTTTGCCCGGTTTGGGAATCAAGGTGATTAGAGCCGTTTTGAATTGTTTAGGGAAGTGTCCGGAAGAGAGCGCAGCATTAAAGATGTTGGTCAAATGCCGAATCAATTGTTGGTGGAAGATTAGTCAGTTCATTTTTCCCGATTCTACTGAGTCCTGGAGATTTGTTTTTTGTATATTGGATAGCTCGTATGACCTCTTCTGTCGTGATTGGAGTGATTAGAGCATTGTCTAGTGATAGTTTGTATAGATTTATGGTTAGATCCGTGTTTAGAAGATCCCTATGTGCATTCAGTTCTTCCGTGACCCTTTCCTCTGTTGCGACATCGAATTGGAGGTTTTCGTGATCTTTGTTGCCCTGGTGGTCATATAGGTATGGGCTGTGCTCCACGCTGTTCCCCATAAGTATCTTCAGTTGTCTCCAGAACTCTTTTGGGTCTTTTGATTTAGCTGAGAAGTTGGTGGTGAGTTCTTCCCATTTGTTGTTAGACAGAGTTCTGTGGGCCTCTGTTAACTATTCCCGGATTCTGGCATACTGGTTCCTTAGCTCTTGGTCCCATCCTCTCTAGTTGGCAAGGTTTCTTATGTTGTTGTATGAGGTTTGAAGGAGCTGTATTTCAAAGGAATTTCTTGGGTGGGGAGCTGTCGTGAATCATTTTCTTGGAATGCAGGCATCTTTTGCGTCCACGAGGTCTTGAAACCACCTGTCAGTTTCTCTTTCTATTTCGCTTGTTGGTTTGCCATCCAGTTCGCAGTATAGTTTCTCGTCTAGTGTCTCCTTGAACCTTTTTCAATTGGCGTTTTTGTAGTCGGATAAAAGGCTACAGGGTATGCTAATTGGGTCTGTTGAGAGCTCGGCAATGACTGGCAAGTGGTCACTGGATGTGATGTTACCAGGCGTGATGCGAATGATTAGGTGCCCATATCTATTGCTCAAGCCTATGTCTGGGCTTGTTGCAGAGTTTCGTCTGATTAGGGTTGGAAAGTCTGGGCCTAGATGATTTAGGCGGCCGTCTGTCATTAGTCTTGTGATGCTGTTACCGACTTCGTTGTTATTGGAGTGTCCAAGAGCTCTGTGTCGGGCGTTGAGGTCACCCAAGAGATAAACTGGTTTGTGTTGCCTGAGGAGTCTCAGCAAGTCAGGGTATGGTAGAAGTGGACGGCGGGGCGGAAGGTATCCTGTGGCAATGGTTACTGGACCCCTGTTTGTATCGATCACAGCTGCTATTAGTTCGTGTTCGAAATCGTCTATGATGCGGTGCTGTATTCCGCGTTTTATGGCTAGGGCTACTCCGTCAGCTCTTTCCTCTGTTCTGTTTCTTTGATATACATTGTAGGTAAAGATCTTAATTCTTTCGTTGGGTTTCTGGCCGTGGCTGTTCAGAAGGATGATATCCAGATCGTGTGACGCATAAGCGTTACAGAGCTCGTGCCTTCTAGTGTTCCATTGTAAGACGTTATGATGTAAGATTCTTAAGGTGGTCATTTGGCTGTTTTCGAGGAAGGTTGGAGCATCTCACAATATTCATTTCTGGCACCTTTTAGCTTGTGTCGTCCTAAAATCATCCTTCCATTGACCTCCATTGATCCTGCTTCCAGGTGCCTTTTTATTTTTTCTTCGTAGTTTATGAAGGTTTTGTTTGTGAAAATTTTTTTTAGATTTCCGGCCTTGATTTCCTTGCCTATCATGATTTTGTCATGGTCTTCGTATTTTTTTGGGGTCGTGGGCATAAATTTGTAGGCCCATATCCTTTGGGTCTACTAGGATTCCTCCATATAATAGTTTCGTTAATGGTTTGGCTGTCCTGTTCTTTGGCTGTGGTGGTTGGCGTTGGTAGATTGATCTCGAGCTCCTCTTCTTGAGTGGTTGTGTCCATCGTGGAGATTGCTGTTTCCAGAGCTTGGACGTGTGATTGTTCACTTGTTGTGCTTGTTGTTGAGATGGATGGATGCCTCGGTTTGGGGCGGACAGAGGGCTGGTCGACAGGCGTTACTTCGGGTTCTTTGGGTGGTTCGTTTGAGGTCAGTGTCCCAAGGGATTGGGGAGGAGGGATGACCTGGAATATTGCCCCGGAATTTGCATCGTTAGGGACCTCTACCTCCGGAAGGTTCGCTGCTCTGAGGCCTTTATTGACTTCTTCAGCATAGGTTCCGGGTTTACCTAGGTTTGCTAGATGTGCATTGATCAGTACAACTAGCACCGTAAAGGAGAGATCGTTAGGGAGTGAGAGAATCTGTTTTGCGGAGCTTGATTCTTTCAGGGCTGCATCTGCTGCCTTTTTTGCCACAGTGTTGTATGGTAGTTCTTGTCTTTGTTTTTCTTTTGTGTTTTTTAATTTTCCAGCTTCTTTATTACTTCTTTTCTGACCCTATACTTTCCCGAGAGAGTCCTATGGTTTACATTGCAATTAATGCATCTTGGCATATGCTTGTTTGTGCATTCCCGAAAGATACGGCCTTCCTGAGCGCACTCACTGCAAATCTTTCTCTCTTTGTTTGGGCGTGCGCTTTTCATGTGATCGTAGGCGTAACATACCATGCATTGGGGGATGTTCGTGTAGCGTTCATATTCTATATTTCGTAGCGGTTTAGAAAACCAGAAGAGTCTCAATCCTGTTTCCTTCACATATGGCTGTGAGAGTTGTAGTCTTCCTTATATACTTGGCTGCCCAGGCTGACTCCTCCCTCGCCAGTGGAAACCCATCCTCCTGGGGAGTTTTCCTTGCCTTTCATTCAACTTGTTTGTCATTGTGAAATCGTATTTGTTGGCACATTGTTGATTATGTTGATTTGTTAATACTGTTTTCTGATTTATCGACTCACGTATTCAACTCCAGTGCTACTTATTCAACACTTTGTTATCGTTCTGAAGAAATCGATAAATGGGAACAAGTTTTTATCTTGACACAAAATGCAATGTCGTTTTGGAGGTACTTAACCATGAGTAGTTGTTTATGCCCATAGTGGTATTCGCATTGGGAGACATGGTAACTCTGCACTGCATGGCTTTGTTTGCTCTGCATTCACTGACTCATTTTAGAGTGCTGACTGACGCATCTTGATTTACTTACTGATTCACATGGATTTACTTACTGAATTATCTGGATTACCTTTACTCATATATATTATCTTATTTATTAAATCATTCGGTCTCTTATATATAAAAGAGAGTATGTATGTATATATATATAATATATATATATATGTATATATATAAATATATATACATATATTTAAATATATATATACATACACACACACATATATATATATATATATATATATATATATATATATATATATATATATATATATATATATATATATATATATATATATATATATATATATAAACATATATGTACATATATATATATATATATATATATATATGTATATATATATATATATATAAATGCATGTATGTATATACATATATATTTGTATACACATACATATATATAAATACAAATTTTACCTCCCTGACCGGGACTCGAACCCGCGCCGTCAGATTGTCAAAGTTTACCGCAGGGAGGTAAAATTTGTATTTCTATATTAAATGCGTTACTGCATTCTACCATCTTTCTCACATACATACATACATATATATATATATATATATATATATATATATATATATATATATATATATATATATATATATATTTATGTATATATATACATATATATATATATATATATATATATATATATATATATATATATATATATATATATATATATATATATATATATATATATATATATATATATATATATATATTTATATATGTATACATATATATACATATATATGTATATATATACATATATATATATATATATATATATATACATATATATATATATATATATATATATATATATATACATATGAATATATGTATATATATATATATATATGTATATATATATATACTCATAAATACATATTTGTTCACTTATCTATTAGTACAATAGATCAAAATTTGTCTTAAAGAAGGATAAAAAAACGTATATCGCCATTCATGTTGAAAACAATCTCCATATGAAAATATAGCAGGGGTTCTGATTTAGTCCCAAAGATGAATAAGCTATTCAATCTTATACTTGAGATGAGTGAGAGAGTGTTTTATGATACATTAGTAATTCTGTGTCCACTTAATTCATAAGCAGCTACATTGATAGCGGAAAGAGGACATGGAAAAGTTAGTAAGACCTTTCGAAAGGACAAAGGTGATAGAACGATTAGAGTTCCTTATGAAACAGGAGAAATATATTAAAACACTTAATTTTTTGGCCGGAAAACGATAGATATGTGAATAAGGATGAGAAAAGGGATGAAAGCTTAATATGATTCTTATTGTGATTGTACTTTAAGTTCCATTGGTGAAACAGAGGGCGGAGTAGACTTGAGGGAGAAAGTATGAGTGAGGAGAGGCTGTAATAAAAGAGAGAAACAATGTGTTTTGAAAAAAGGAAATGGAGCGACGGAAAGAGTAGTAAACAAGAACTTATGAGTGAATAATACAAATGGAAACCAAGACGAATGAGCGAAGCGAGAGCAAAAACTGCGTAAATTCAAGGAGAACGAGTAATTGTCAGTAAATAATACGAATAAAGTGAGTAAAGGCTAATCAATAAAGGGTGAAATCAAAATGAGCAAGTGGATAAAGTAAACCCAAATCAGTAAGTAAGAAAACTGAGATGTGTGTCAGGATATAGCTATGAAATGAAGTCACATAAAAAATAATAATGATAATGAAAAAAAAAATAATAATACTTATTAATCACGGATTCTACATGTATTAGCAGTCACGTTCAATGTTCTATTTTTTTAACCGAATTGTCAATAGAAAAAAGGCGACTTGCACACGTGTTCTTTCAGTCACGTGTCGAAGCAGTACTTGCGAAAGCCACTGCACTTATAGACGTTGGTGCAAGGCACAGGTACTACTTGGCGGAAACGTACATCTGGGTAAGTGTTACGAATAAGTGGGCAGTCAAGTGGCTTTGTACCCACGGGTCCCTCTGGCTCACATACAGTCTCGCAGCAGTAAGCGTGTGCGCTTGGATTCAAGCACCCGCGCCTGTAAGTGGCCGTTTGGACTGAGAATCCAGATCTGCTCTGACTCCTCCCCCTTCCTCCAACTCGCTGCAAAAACTCACTCTCATGAGTTTTTTTCTTTTTATCCCACATTCTTTCGGTCGTTTCATGCAGTGCTTGCTATTGTTAAAGGTTATTCTTTGACGTCGTTGGCGCCGGAAAAAAATGAGGTTAGATAAGACGGAAAGAAAGACTATCGACAGAGAGAGAGAGATTCTGTGAATAGGTAAGGAGAAAGAACGTGAAGGGAATTGCAGATTAGGAGATAGATAAACAAGAAGAAAGGTGGATATGAAGCAATAGAGTCGAAGTGGAGTCGAAGTGGAAGAGGCGACGAAAGGAGGGAGGATAACGAAAATAAAGAGGAATTGAGGGGAAAATGAGGAAGGGAGAATGAGAGAATGGTCGGCCGCACTTTAGAAAGCAATCAAGAGACAGCGCTCGAAAATGTGTCAAGTGATTTTACAACTCCAACCAGAGAATCCTCCTCTGCTTTCGCCTCGTGTTGCCAAGCGCTGAACTTCGTAGATTTTCCATACCACTTTAAGCAAGATTAAAGAGGCAAGGATTTCGAAACTGTAGTCTCATCTTCTAATAAATATGTTTTGTGTATTGTGGGTTTATCTGCTATTTTATCAACACGGAATGGTGCTTTGCATGCCATGTATATGTATATATATATATATATATATATATATATATATATATATATATATATATATATATATATATATATATGACACGCAGTGTTGATAAATGGCAGATAAACCCACTTTACACAAAAAAAAATAGATTTATTGAAAATGAGACAACAGTTTCGGGATCCAATTGGATCCCATCTTCAGGTCTGAGGAGGAAGAGAACAAGAGGGTATATAAAAGGCTAAAGGGGGGGAAACACGGTGCAAGAAGGTCAAGCGAGGACAGGAGAACGGAAACGGAGGCGGCGGCGGAACAGGGAACGGAACAGGGGCAGGTCATATCAGGTCATGGGGTCCGGCGGTCTGTGTGAAGGGTGTCCGGGGTAAGGTAACAAGCGGAGGAATGTGAGGATAGGAGACCATCAGGGAGAAAACCACTGTTAAGGTTGAAATTCGGCAGCCTGTTGATGAGAGAAGATTCCACCAATCTGCGGGCATGGACATCCGCTGATGTCCTCCTCAGACCTGAAGATGGGATCCAGATGGATCTTGAAACTGTTGTCTCATTTTCAATAAATCTGTTTTGTGTATAGTGTGGGTTTGATTTTTGCCATATATATATATATATATATATATATATATATATATATATATATATATATATATATATATATATATATATATATATATATATATATATACTGTATGTATATATATATATATATATATATATATATATATATATATATATATATATATATATATATATGCATATACATATATATATATATATATATATATATATATATATATATATATATATGTGTGTGTGTGTGTGTGTGTGTGTGTGTGTGTAATAATACAGATGAGTCCCGTGGGAAACGAATTCTTATAAGGAAGAGGTAAACCAACACGGCTGAGAACTTCATTTTGTAATTACAAACGTTTCGGAAATGCAATCTCCATCATCAGTGCTATAACAAATAAACAGGGAAAAAACAATTCTAATACATAAAATTAATACAGAATAAAAAAAAACGAAAATCATCAAATGACCACAGACAAAAAAAAAGAAAAAAAAAAAAACAAAACAAAAAAAAAAAAAACAGATCTGAGGATAGCATTTTATGATTTTCTTAGATCAAAAGTAAGACCGCCCATATATGGAATGGTACAGGTTTTGGATGGAATTTCTGACACAGAAAATTGCGTACTGCTTTATAGAATTGGTAAGATGGGTACCCATTTGTAGTGAAATATTTCTTTAAGAATTAAGCTTCTGTATGAACTCTGGTCCAAGTTGAACAGATGTTATATGCCCGGTTGATAAGTGTTGTAAGGTTGTTTAGCTTGTAAATATGGGGAATATAGCTGAGATAATGAAGTCCAAGGCCAGTGAATGTGGGTTTCCTGTAAGCACTGGTGAAGAAGCAGTTATTACGAAAATTTATGCAGGTCTCAAGAACTGACAATTCATTATTTTGTTCAATTTCACAAGTGATTTAGATATTGGGATGTTGTAAATTCAAGTATGAGAGGAAAGGGTTAATGTGAGAGTGGTCATTAAAGAATAAGAAAGTGTCATCCATGTAACGACGATATAAAACTGGTTTGAAATTCTTAGGACAATTATTCACCCAAGCTTGTTCATGATGTCAAAGGAAGGTGTTGGCGTAACAAGGGCCAAGTGCTGATCCCATTGCTACACCGTCTATCTGTGTGTAGATAGAGTCATTAAAAGTAAACACTGAATTGTGAGCAGCTATATCCAATAGTTTCTTGTAAGTTGTTTTATTCAGACCATACGAGTGTAAGAGTGAAAAGGCTGTTTTGTTTATGATTATATCAGTGGTTTCATTAAGA
>BOPN01000622.1:281290-283790 GCA_017312705.2 Penaeus japonicus
ATTTTAAAGTTTGGTGAACCAAAGATACATGCTTAAAAAAATTGGTCTAATTGGTCATCAGACACACACAATATATATATATATATATATATATATATATTTATGTATGCAGGCGTCTGTGTGTATACATATATGTATATATATATATATGTATATATATGTATATATATATATATATATATATATATATATATATATATATATATACATATATATATACAGATATATATATATATATATACATATATATATATATATATATATATATATATATATATATATATATATATATATATATATATATATATATATGTATATATATACATATATATGTATATATATATATACATATATATATATATATATATATATATATATATATATATATATATATATTCATTTATGCATATATGTACATATATATATATATATATATATTTATGTATATATATATATATATAAATATATATATGTAGGTATCATCATCACCATCATCATCATCAGCCTGTATCAATCCACTGCAGGACGTAGGCCTCTCTCAATCTTTTCCAGTCATTCCGGTCTTGTGTCCTCTGATTCCAGTTTACGCCTGCGGGTACATATTTCATCCCGCCATCTAGTCATTGGTCTTGCCCTGGTCTCTTTATTGTCAAGTGTATTACCCATTCTATTGTTTACTTTGTCCATCTGTTGTCCTGTCTCCGATATATGTGTCCAGCCCACTGCCACTTTTTCTTCTTGATGGTCTTGAGTATATCCTCTACTTTTGTTTGCTGCCTGATCCATGTGGCTCTTTTCCTGCCTCTTAAGCCAACTCCTAGTATAAGCCTTTCCATTCCTCTTTGGGCGCTTACTAATTTCCTCTCGAGTGTCTTGGTCGTGGTCCATGTCTCTGATCCATATGTCATGACGGGGAGGACGCATTGGTCAAAAATCTTTCTCTTTAGACATAGTGGCAGACTACTTCGTAATATATTACTATGTTTACCGAAGGCACTCCAACCTAGCCTGATTCGCCGTTTTATCTCGGCTTCGCAGGATGTACTCGACTGAATGAGTTGCCCTAGGTATACATACTCGTTCACTGCTTCTAGTACCTCGCCCTGTATTTGTATTTGCTTAACTGGGGTTCGACTGTTGAACATGACTTTAGTCTTTTTCATGTTCATTTTAAGGCCAATCTTCAGACTTTCCTTATTCAAATCGCTTATTAATTGTTGTAGTTCATCTGCTGACTCACCGAAAAGAACAATGTCATCTGCAAATCTTAGATTGCTTAAGTGCTCATTCCCTATTTTAATCCCTCTCTCTTTCCAATCCAACTTCTTGAATACTTCCTCCAAGCAGGCTGTAAACAGCTTCGGTGAGATGGTGTCGCCCTGCCTAACACCCTTTTTATTGGTATTTTATTGGTTTCTGCGTGGATTTTGATGGTCGCTGTACCATCTCTATATATATACTCTAATAATCTGCAGTATATTTCCTCTACTCCTTGTTTACGAATTGCATCTAGTACTGCAGATATCTGTACCGAGTCAAATGCCTTTTCATAATCTACGAATGCCATACACAGGGGCTTCCTATATTCGTTTGTTTTCTCTTTTATTTGAGCTAGTGTGTGGATATGGTCTGTAGTTGAGAATCCGCTGCGGAACCCTGCCTGTTCCCTGGGTTGTTTTGAATCTAATGTATCGGTGGTACGGGCTGTGATGATTTTTGTGAATAGTTTATAGATTACTGAGAGGAGGCTTATAGGTCGGTAGTCTTTTGTGTCTCCCTTTTTGTGTATTAGAATTATTATTGCGTTTTTCCAGGCCTTCGGAATTTTACCGACGTCTAGACATCTGTTATAAAGACTGGCCAGCTTTACTGCCGCAATCTCTCCTGCGTCTTGAATAAGATCTACACTAATGCCATCTTCTCCTGGTGTTTTTCCTCTTTTCATGCTTTTTAGTGCCCTATTTACTTCATCTACCGTGATGTTTGGAACATCTCCAATTGTTGTGTTTGTCTCCGTATGTGGTTGGTCGTTTGAGTGGTATAGGTTGCGATAGAAGTCTTCTATTACTTTGATAATTTCATTTTTATTGTATGTCGCCTCTCCGTTGGGTTTCTTTACTGCATACATTTGGTTTTTCCCTATTCCCTCCTCTTTGTTGCCTTAAGGCTGGTGCCGGCAAGCAGAGCTTCGTTTATTTTTCGTATGTTAAATTTGCGTACATCCTCTTTCTTCTTGTTTATCGTCTTAGTCAGCTCTGTTGATTCTATCTTGTCTCTGATTGATGTTATTTTCATGTCCCTATGCTGTTTCATAAGCTCTTTTGTCTCTACCGAAAGCTTACTGAACCTTTCTTTTTCGTCTTTACCCCCTATTTCAAGTGCAGCTTCCGTTAATATCTCACTGAATTGGTCGTTCATTTGGTCTATGTCAAGATCTTCTTCGAGAGCTGAGTATTTGTTTCGGATGTTGATACTGAATTTCGTCGCCCTATTCTTGATG
>BOPN01000622.1:303790-306290 GCA_017312705.2 Penaeus japonicus
GCAAAATTCCGAGCGAGAGAAATGGCTGTTTCCTCCTTTTCCTTTCTTCAGCTAAGCCCTTTCTGCTCTCTTCCCTTCTCCTCCCTTTCTTCTCCATCGCTCTCCTTGTCCTTATCCTTACCCTTCTCTTCCCTTCCTTTCTTCTCCTTCATCTCTCTCCTTGTCCTTATCCTTACCCTTCTTTACTCCTATTTTCCCTCCCCTCCCCTTTCTTTCCTCCCTCTCTCCTCCTAACCCTCCCCTCTACCTCTTTCCTTCCCCCTCTCCTCCAGCCCTCCTCTTCCTCCTCCCTTCCACCCTCTTCCCCGTTCGTCCCCTCTCCCCCCACTCCCTTTCCCCACCCCCTCTACCCTACCCCCAATTCATTTTCCCGCCACCTCTCTGCCATTACCACTCTCCATCAACCACTCCCCTCTCCCCCTTCCCCCGTTTCTCACCCCCTCTCCCCCTTCCCCCGTTTCTCACCCCTCCCCTTCCCCCCTTTCTCACCCCCTCCCCTTCCCCCGTTCCTCATCCCCTTTCTCCCCCACCCCCTCCCCCCCTCTCTCCCCACGGTCGCCGCCAGACCACTCAACTCACCTGCTCCAATGTCAAGTTGAAAGTCAGACCCGTCTGTGCTTGGAAATGCTCTTGCTTCTATTATATAAGCACACACATGTGTACGTGTGTGTGTGTGTGTGTGTGTGTGCGTGTGTGTGTGTGTGTGTGTGTGTGTGTGTGTGTGATGTGTGTGTGTGTGTGTGTGTGCGTGTATGTGTGTACTACAACTACTACTACTATTACTTCTACTACTGCTGCTTCTGCTATTACTACTACTACTACTACTACTATTATTCTTAGAGCTACTACTACTACAACACTACTTCAATATCACTACCATCACTACTACGACCACTCCTCCTACTGCTACTACCACCCCTGTCTCTACTACCGATACTACGCACACGCACCACAACATGAACCTTGGCTCTACCTGATGTAAGCAGTTTTTTGTGATGCCACTGACCCGCCCTCTGACTGGTCCACTAAAACGCCACCCAGCGACAACTTCCTTAACTTCTTCGGAAGATAGTTAGGTAATCTATGTATACGAACATTTACAAGTGCAAACATTTTTTTAAGTACACGTATCCATGTACTAAATACACTGACGATTCGTTACAGCTGAATAACTAGTAACCAACCTCGTTTTCCAGCCTCGTTTTCCAGCCTCGTTTGCCAGCCTCGTTTTCCAGCCTCGTTTTCCAGCCTCGTTTTCCAGCCTCGTTTTCCAGCCTCGTTTTTCAGCCTCGTTTTCCAGCCTCGTTTGCCAGCCTCGTTTTCCAGCCTCGTGTTCATCCCAAAAGACAGCGATGGACTCTTGCCAAGTATGAATGAGCGAAGGTCTGGTTGGTGTGGGTACCCGGAGCGCCTGTTCCTGGAAGACCTCCCGGCTGAACAGCTTCCAGCAGCATATGTTAGCGAAGCCGCTCCAGACCCATCGAGATTTCACCGGCCGCTAAGAGGTACTCATAGCTGTAGGCGAATTGAAGGTTCATGTATTATATATGCAGAAGTAATAGCGTGTTGGTAGTAGTAATAGTAGAAATGGTTGTTAGTGCTACATTTCTACGCGTTGTGTAAACACGGCGAGCGGTGTAGACTCCTGTGTCTTTCTTCTCTCAATTCGAAACATGGCGTGTGAACATAGGATAACAAAATGCACGCACACACACACACACACATGTGCAATCAACTAACTCCCAAGCAATCTACTCTGGCTCTGTTGATGACGTCGGTATCTGAAGTTGAAAATTATAGATATAGCTCCAGCAATTATAACGTATTTACAAACGTATTTGAATTCGTGGTCTATATATTTCTTATGCCTTATATAGTATTTCCTCTAATGTTCTTCCATAAGATAAAATAATGAATATCTAGTTCTTTCCGAAATTTTTGTCTCTTTCTCTTTATCCATCTATCTCTGTTTCATGTTATTTTTATTATTTCAGTTGAATATCATTTACATATTATCTTACCACACACATATATACATACACATACACACGCAAGAACTATATACAGATGCAACATTTCAATCATCACAATCATATCACAC
The DNA here is from genome assembly GCA_017312705.2 of Penaeus japonicus. NCBI lineage: Eukaryota > Metazoa > Arthropoda > Malacostraca > Decapoda > Penaeidae > Penaeus > Penaeus japonicus. Next base: position 305,892 of record BOPN01000622.1, read on the forward strand.
ATCACATGTGTTACTCATACATATCCACACACAAATCAAATCTTATATTGTGGTAGAGAGTCTCCTCTTGGGGAGCATAGGAGCCACACCACGCCCTTTGGAGGAGAACTAATAGACGAAGAAAGTTACATAGGCTATGCTCTCCGTAAGCTTGAGGCTACCGTTATTCTTGTAGAGGTCACCGCCAGAGCTTTCATAAATCGAAAAAAATAATATTTAGTTCCGTTTCTTAACTTCATCCTCTCTCTCTCTCTCTCTCTCTCTCTCTCTCTCTCTCTCTCTCTCTCTCTCTCTCTCTCTCTCTCTCTCTCTTTCTCTCTCCTCTCACTCTCTCTCTCTCGTTCTCTCTTTCTCTCTTTCTTTCTCTCTTTCTTTTTCTCACTCTCTCTATTTATCTTT
>BOPN01000622.1:324748-329748 GCA_017312705.2 Penaeus japonicus
CATTATCTTGATCATCATCTTCATCAAGCACCATTTTTCTTATCGTCGGAATTATTATCATTAGCTTGATCTTTACTATTAATTATTTACTGTTATTATTATTAACACAGGTATTTTCATGAAAATGATAGTGATAATGTTTATGCTGAAAATAATGATAATAACAAAACTGATGATGTATAAATCAGTAATCATAATGATAATTATAATGATGTCAATAATGTGATAGTGATAATAGCAATAATGGTGATAGTGATGATTATGATATTAATGATAATGATAATTAATTATAGTAATAATATTGATGATGGCTAAGATTGTAATGATGAAAATGATGATAATGATAATGTTTTTTGTTTCATTATTATTTTACAATCTGATTATCTGATTGCCTAAACTTTACATTTTGGATTTTACACCACGAAGCCTTCACATTTACACAGTGGAAATGCATACTTATGTTTACAAATGAAAGAAGTTGTTTGGGTTTTTCACTTTCACTCTGGAATTCTTCACACACACACTGGGGACCCCGCCAGGATGTGTATTGCGCCACTAAGGGTGAGGCTGGGAAAGTTCACATATAAAAGCTTCACCTCGAGGTCTCCGCTTAAGAGTTGCTTACTTACTTTGGCTGCTTCCAGACAAGAGTGGCAAGGTGTGGCTTTTTTCTTCCATTGGTAGGGTCATACAAAACACACACACATACACATACACATATACATATACATATACATATACATATACATATGCATATACATATACATTTACATATACATATACATATACATATACATATACATTTACATACACATACACATACACATACACATACACATACACATACACATACACAACCACAACCACATACACATACACACACACAAGCATATATAGATAGATAGATAAATAGATTGATAGATGGATGGCTAGATAGATAGTTATATAGATAAAAATATAGGTCCATATGTATCTATGCATAAATACCTTCACTCTCTACCATTCGCTATCTATCTGATCCGTCTACACAAACACACGCACACTCAGCCACATATATAGGTAGATAGATGGGTAAATAGGTATAGATATAGACGGATAGAGATATCTAAACGATCATCCCTCATTCTATAAATCATTCAGTCAATCTATCTATCCTGTCTATTTACCTAACCACCCGTCTTTCGTCCTGGATAGATATATCTTTCAATCATAAATCTAATCTTATCATAAATGTTTATTTTCATTCTAGAATGAGATGTAGAACTATCTTCATTGACAAGGATGGCAGGGAAAGGAATACTCATGCTGGTGGCGCTTGTTGCAGCGACAAAGCTCGTGCCTTCATGTGTAGCCTTCTCACCCAGGTATGTTTGCTTCGAAATATTTTGTGACTTTTCCCTCTGACTTGATATAGCCCGTAGAATTTTCGTGTTTTGGCTTTGAGGTCTTGTTAAAGGATTGGTTGTTTTGACAGTCCTCATTGCCCGTGTGCCAAGCAGTCCCTGGAAGTGACATCACGTCCCTACCTAGAAGAGGAAATCATATCAGCAAGACACCATGAGTTGCTCTGCTGTCCCGAGGCGCTCCTGGGATCTCTGCGTGATGGGTACAAGATCACTTGGTCAGTGTCTGCTTTGGATTTATGAAATGCACAGTCACACACATACACACACACACACACACACACACACACACACACACACACACACACACACACATATATAAGTGACAGGTTAAATCAAAATACAAAACATAAACAAAACAAACATAAAAATACCTTTTAAAGCATAGTCACACCTTCAAAAAACAGAAAAAAAGAAAGAAAGAAAATAAATAAAGATATACATATATATATATATATATATATATATATATATATATATATATATATATATATATGTATATGTATATATGTATATGTATATATATGCGTGTCTATATCTAAAAATCCTGCTTTACTTTCACTAAACCAAGGATTGGAAATGAAATATCACGATGAAAAAGAATACTTAATACATCCTTTTAAAAGTCATGCAGGTGACTCACTGACTGATGAAGCATTCTATGACTTTCCGATTCCTTGAAGATATTTAGTCATAGATACAAATGCAATTATAATATATATATATATATATATATATATATATATATATATATATATATATGTATATATATATATATATATATATATATGTATATATATGCTAATCATCGCCCTCATATCCAAAAACAGGACATTCAAGGGAAAAGAGCTACTCCTCAATCACTCTAGGAACTACTGCACTTTCAAGAAACATCCCTTTTGTGGTCTGGAGACTCTGGTGAGCGACGCCGCACTTCCGACCGACAACGGAAATTACACATGCACTATAACCACCTCTGACGGCACTGCAGCCACGAGAACCATCAACTTATGTGTTGCTGGTAAGATGGGCTTTCAGTGGTTCTCCTTTGAGATAAGGTTATTTAGGTTCATTTCTATGTGCTTGCGTGTCGACTTTATTTTTTTTTCTTTGTTTAGTTGTCTGCACGCGCACGCTAACACGTACAGGGACACCCACCCACGCACACACATACATACACACACATACATATAGATAAATTGATAGATAGATCTACATATATGCGTATATAGATATCTGTGCGCGTGTGTGTGTGTGTGTGTGTGTGTGTGTGTGTGTGTGTGTGTGTGTGTGTGTGTGTGCGTTTCTACATATATACATATACAGATACAGATACGTATACAATGTATATATATATATATATATATATATATATATATATATATATATATATATATATATATATATATATATATATATAACTGTGTGTGTGTGTTTGTGTGTACATAGAATTATATATACATATACATATGTACATATACATTCATATATATATATATATATATATATGTATACATGCATGCTCTAATATTACCAAATTAATCTTATTTGCGCTACATGAAATATGATGACATTGCCGGCACTCCCTCTAGCGGCCCGCACATTGTTATGATCCCTCAATAGCTCGGCGGAACATGATTTTGTCAGAGCATTTATCGTTAATTTCAATTGCAAATGAGCATTCCGTTCCGCTCATATCTGCTATCCTACCTTGTAATTAGAATCGGATATTAGGGGAAAAAATTAATTACACAGAGACACAGTCATATACATGTTCATTGTTATCAATGTGAGACTGTTGCTGTCGAATATGTATAAGTATTCTTGTAATTGCATGCAAATGTCAGATCCCTTTCATGCAAATGTGTAATGATACTGCACACCGAAGAAATTATATCGGAGTGTAGAAATTGCATGCACGATTTTTTGCATGGTAACTAACTTATCGTATGTTGAAGATTATGATCATAGATTGAAGTGAAGTATCTGCCGTCTTGGTCATTATAATTAATAGGCAAAAAAAAATATATATATATATATAGTTATCTAATGTGAAGATTTTATCTTTTATCTTTTCCACCTTCAATTAGAGAGTGAAACCCGGAGAGAAGCGCCCATAGACTCGTACATTTCGCCTCCTCAGCTGGCCCTCCCGAGACAAGAGGCGCATTTCTCCTGTGAGGCTTTCGTGGGTCTCAGAGGCTGCGGGAGGTATCAGGATCACAGCATCACGTGGTACAAGGTTGATGAACGCGGGTCGAGAACGCCAGCTGATCTTTTGCCTTCCACGGAAACTTCGAAACTGACGCAGAAGTGAGAACTATTATTATTATTATTTTTTTAAATCAAATTCTTCCTCATTGGAATCTGCTCATTCACTGTTTGAATATGTTCATATAGATGGTATATAAATTTCTCTCGATGTCAGGAATATTACTTTAGTCATATGAAAAGTATAAGAGAAAGAAGCAAATAGCATTATCAGGAAAATTAATAACCATTTTTCTTACTTGAAAAGAATAACTTTTGCTCATGAAAATGAACTATTTTACCCCCCAAGGAGCGGCATGGTGACACAACAACTGAACATCAGTAGAGTGGAGTCAGTTCATTATGGGTTCTACGAATGTGTCGTCAGTAATCAGTATGGAACTCTCACTCTCAACTCAACACTTACAAAAGGAGGTGTGCTTCTTATACTTTTTTTCCTTTTCTCTTGACCTGTCTTTGAATCGTCGAACAAATATCAATCTAGTCATTTTACATGAATCGTATTGCTTGCTATTTCAGTCCTTGTTTTATATCAAGTTAGATTGCAAGTGTTATCTAACTTGATAACATATAAATGCTTCGTATCGCCAGTTTATTAATGAATATACTAGCGATATAAAACTGATATAAGATTACCTCAGAATTTGAACATTCATCTAATGTCTAACAAAATCCTACATTTTATATCAATGCATCTACATCACAAACACCCCCCCCCTCCCTTCCCCCCATCTCTAACCTGCAGTTAAGAATAACCAACCATCCTACATTTACCATCCTTTGAACATTTTAATCTCCCACAATTAACGAGATAATTCCAACCCGCCTATCACCATTCAGTCCCTGGTGTGATGATGCTAGCCGGGCAGTATCGAGCGGCCGTGGTTGTTATGACAATGGCTGGCATCATGCTTGTGGTGATCCTGTTCTTTTGGTTCCGGTGCCGGATGATGGTGGCACTATACTACCGTGAGAAGACGCTCGTTCCTGATCCTGAAGGTAGGGTAAAAGTGTAGTGATTGTTATCCTCCTTTTCACTATAACTCTCATTGTAATGATCTTGTTGGTGGTTTTCGTAGTAATAGTAAGAGGAATTACTGACATTTCTAGAGTTGTTATTATCGTTGTTACTATTGTCATTATTAATTATATCATTACAACATTATTATCATTATCAATATTAGCAGCATTATCATTATCATTATTATTATTTGTATTATCATCCTTATTATTACTACTAATAATATTATTGTCATAATTATCATTATCATCATTACAATTATCATTATTATTATTATTATTGTTATTATTATTATTATTATTATT
>BOPN01000622.1:369748-372248 GCA_017312705.2 Penaeus japonicus
TTCTTCTACACGAAAGGAAAAAAAAGAATGTTGTTGAGCATTGATATAAAGTTATATATAGTATAAAAGATAATCGAATCTATTAATGATATTGGTTCTTCTTGGTGAGCTATACGGTGAAGATAATGCAAATGTTACTAAATGATGATATAGATGTGAATTGAATTACATATGTATGAAGAAAAAATTCTACATTCATCTCTCCACTTAAGATATCTGTCTAGTCTACCTCTAAGGTCATTCATAATCTACCCAGATATCCAAAACAACCTTCTATCAATAACGTAAATACAATGTACTCTTCGTAACTGCACTAACACCTTTTCATAATCATCATTAATTAATCATCAATTATTATTAACCATTATCAATCATCATCGTCACAATACTAATAGTGACAATGATGATAGTAATGAAAATGGTGCATTACCAGTAATTATTACACTAACAAAACTAACAAAACAGTCAAATAAACAAGCTAGCGCTTAAAAAAAGGCGTTTCAAAACAAACAAGTTTCCCGTAAATTTTAAAGAGAAAATGATAGATCCCCAAGTACTTGTAGGTTACCATACGCCGCCAGAATTGTTTATCATACAACGTTAGCTGGTTTCGAAAAAAAGAAAAGAAAGTAAAGAAAAGAAAAGAAGAAAAGAAAAGAAAAGAAGAAAAAAAAAAAACAGATACCTGATAGGTCTTATGTATTCCCAGGATTATTTTTTGTTTTCTCTTCTTTTTCTTCTAATGTACACAAATAATGCATGAATCTAGAAAAAAATCCGTTTCTATTCCACTATAAATTTTTAAATCTTATAAATAACAAAAGTTCCCATCACGATATCGTTCACAGTAAATTATTCACGGTTGAAATAACCCAATAAAAAAAAAAAAAAAAAAATCACAGGGATTCTGAATAAGTTTCTGTATTCTGACTGAACATAAGCCTCTATTATCCTGAATGCAAATTAATATCCTCTTTTGGCATTATGCTATTTGAGAGTGAGCTAGACAATGCAGTGAAATGTCATTATTTTTCGTACCCTGTAAAGCATGGATTTTGATATAGTGTTTACCAGTGAGTATCATATGTGGCTCGGAGAAAAAATAAGTTATTATGAATTTGAAAACAAAATGGTTGAGGAAATCTCTCTTTCTCTTTCTCATCCTCCCCCTCTCTCTCTCTTTCTCTCTCTCTCTCTCTCTTTCTATCTCTCTCTCTCTCTCTCTCCCTCTCTCTCTCACTCATTCATTAAACACACACTAATATATTTTTAAAATCTCAGACAAGTAAAAAAATTAAAAGATAGATAAAATAACAGGCATATGAAATAATGATTTACATAAGTAAATCTCTCTCTATACAGCAACACGCACATATGTACACGCCCACCCACCAACCCACCTATCTACCCCCCTCCCACACACACAGACACACACACACACACACACACACACACACACACACACACACACACACACACACACACACACACACACACACACACACACACACACACACACACACACACACACACACACACACACACACACACACACACACACACACACACACACACACACACACACACACACACACACACACACACACACACACACACACACACACACACACACACACCCAGAGAGACCCAGACGCTCACTGCATACTAACGAACCTGAGCCATAACACGCACCATTGGGGAATCATTATACCGATATTGATAGAGAGTAAATTCAGGTTATTGTTACATCCGAGAGGCGCATATCGCTCTGGTGTACTTGGCTGGGGGAAGCTGTGTTTGAGAATCCTCTTGCGATAAATTTAACGTTGTTTTTGCTAACATGTCTTTATTGGCGTTTTGGTGCAGGCGACTCTCTTGATTTGTCTTTTTAAAGGGGAAGGAAAAGCTCTGTTTTCTTATTTGTATATATTTTTTCTAACTTTTGGTATCATTCGTGGTGATTCATCTTGGATTTTGTTTGTTTGTCTGGTTCTGTCGGCTTTCTAAACTGTCTGTCTGTCTGTCTGTATATCTGTCTCTCTCTCTCTCTCTCTCTATCTCTCTCTCTATCTGTCTACCTCTCTTTATCTGTCTATATATCTTTCTCTCCTCCTCTGCCCTCCTGCGAGTAGAACCCTGCTTTCCCCGATTACCATAAGCCGAGAACTAACAGCACCCTCAGGGAAAGCAAAGAAACCCTATAACAAGATTTTTGTTCTATATAACACGGTTTAGCCCAGCGCTCTCTCCTGCCTTCGCCCAGGGCCATTCCTGCAGGTGCAATATCTGCCTCTGCAGTAATGTGCAACCTCGAGCCTGGCGGAGAATCGGCTAGCGTGATAGTATGGGATACATGCATACTGAATCCTATGCCTGGCTTCGGGTTCTCAGTCTCTGGGTCTCGGGTCGAGGCGTGTGTGCTGCCGGGCTGGTTCCGCGCGATGCAAATTTGCTACCCAAATCATCCCTGAATATGCCTTGAACCAAGCAAGATAATACT
>BOPN01000622.1:407248-414748 GCA_017312705.2 Penaeus japonicus
ACACTAATAAAAACAATGATGATATTGATATTGATAACCATCATGGCAACAGGATTACTGCTGTTATCATCAATATTGTTATTGCTGTTAAATTCATTATCATTATTTTTATTGTTATTATCACCATTATCATTAACATTATCGTCATTTCTATTATATCAGTGTTGTTATCATGAATATTATTAACGATATGCTTAATAATGACAATAAATCTAATGACAATTCATATCACCCTCCATAAGTTCCTCATGCATAAATCTTTGCATTTTCTGTCATATGATTCCCAATATTCCTGTCGACTTCACATTTATTACCTCCGCCTCTCGTCTACGGCGTCACCCGCTGTTCCGCCATTCCCACGCCCTCGTAACGTATAACAGCTGTCTAGTATACTTAGGTCCTTGCTTCCACTTCCATTCACTAGGATTAATAACGTTTAGTTCCTATAGTTTTACTTCTTTCTATTTCCTCTAAAAAAAATGGTTATGAATGTGTCTACTTCTTCTATTCGTAGAGGTATAGGAAAAATGAAGAAAATCTAAAAGATGAATGCCACTGTGCTGACTTCGCCGACATCATACAAAGGAGCGCATGATTTTTTTCTTCTTCTTCTTCTCTTTCCGTAGCCGTGAAGTTCCCTCAAGATGAAATCTAGGTCACAAAGCCTCAAGTCTTATGAAAGTGTTCTAGTGGAGGATATATCCCTGGAGACACCTTCGACGCACTCTTCCTCCTCTTCTCTCTCTCTCTCTCTCTCTCTCTCCCTCTCTCTCTCTCTCTCTCTCTCTCTCTCTCTCTCTCTCTCTCTCTCTCTCTCTCTCTCTCTCCCTCTCTCTCTCTCTCTCTCTCTCCCTCTCTTCCCACATCCATCTCTTCCTCTCTCTTCCCCCACCCGTTTCTTTCTCTCTCATTACCTCTCTCCCTCCCTTCATACTCTATCTCTGTATGTCTGTCTCTCTCTCTCTTCTTTCTCTCTCTCTCTCTCTCTCTCTCTCTCTCTCTCTCTCTCTCTCTCTCTCTCTCTCTCTCTCTCTCTCTCTCTCTCTCTCTCTCTCTCTCTCTTTCATACCCCCAATTCTCTCTCTGTCCTTCTTACAATCCCCCTTTACCACGCACCACTCTTTCTCTTTCTCTCCCACGTTCTCTATCTTTCTTTTCCCCTCTCCCCTCTCTCTCTCCTTCACCCTAGATCCATCCGGACACTCGAGGCCAGACCAGTGTCCGAGTGACCCTCACCCTTTGTTGCTTCGCGCTGGCCATTACGGTTTTGTTACGTGGTCATAGATTTTGGGCTTACACGCTAATTAGGAAATGCCTTTCTTTGAATCGCCTTTATTACATGCAACACGCACGGGGGGGACAAATCAGCGTGGCTCTTTGTGTCCGGAGAAAAAAATGGGATATTACACTGTGGTGGCTCGCCCTGTTGTTTTAATCATGCTAGATTTAAACAGAACACTTTCTTTTTTTGTGAAACGGGCATTCTGATAGTTTTATAATTGCTGTTATGAATTAACAGTAATGCAAGTTAATACTGTTTTCAGCTATTCAGAATTAAAATTATAATATTATCATTATCATTTTCTGTGTTTTTTTTTCTCATAAAAGCAACAATTATTAACAATATTGATATACCGTGTACCAAGATCATTGCAGAATATTAGTATGCCAATTATGATATTAATAACGGTAACATCAAAATTCACATTCTTCTAATAATCTCGATTATAAAGATAATTTTACTTCGTTTAAATGGTTATAATCAGAGTTGGCATGAAAGTAGTCTTTGTTGTCACGATTAATAATAGTAATGATGGCAATAATGGCGATAATAATAACAAGATCATACAAAAAAACAAAACAAATAATAATAGTAATAGTAATGATAATGATGATAATGATAATAATAATAATAATTGGTATTGGTAAATGATAGTAATTATGATAATACAAATTATAATGATGAGAATAATGATAATGAGAATAATAATGAGGATTTCACCATAATGATCACAATATTAATGATGATAATGATGATAACAACAATGATAATAACAATAATAATAACAGCAACAACAATAGTAACTACTAATAATAATGATAACTCCCTCTCTCTCTCTTTTCTTTTCCCTCTCTCTTTCTCTTTTCTTCTCTTTCTTTCTCTCTCTCTCTCTTCTTTCTCTCTCGCGCTCTCTGTCTCTCTCTCTCTACCTCTCTTCTATTTCTCTCTTTCTCTTTTCTTCTATTTCTCTCTTTCTCTTTTCTTCTACCCTCCCCCCCCCCCCCCCCCCCCCTCTCTCTCTCTCTCTCGGTTATGTGTTTTAGGCTACAATCATTACTTAACTGCATAAATATACTGAAGGATCATATGAAAAAAACAACAACTTATGGGTGGATTGGCCATGACGAAGAGACCAATTGGTTAGAGCTTAGTGGTGGATCTTTCCAATTTAAACATTTATCACCAGTGCTGTCCGTCATAGAAAATGGGTCGCCTGGGAAATTCCCTTTCTTTCGGGGGATACTTGGGTAGATTTGATTGATTTTGAAACTGGATTCTGAGTTCATTGGGTGGTTTCGAGTTGTTGTTGTTGCTGTCGTTATTGTCGCTGTTACTATTATTTGTGGAATTTAAGGTTGTGATAATGATTCTGAAAAAATGATAGAAAAAAATCCTTATCATTGTTCCATTTCTGTTCTTACTTTCATTACCATTATCAACATCGCCAGTCTTATTAGCATCTTTTCATTTTTATTATTATCATTATTATTGTTATTATGATGATGATGTTGATAATCATTGTTGCTGTTATTGTTATCATTATCATTGTTATATCCATTACCATTATCATTATTACTATTATCATTATCATCATCTTTATTTAGGTTATTATTATTGACATTATCATTATAACTACTGTTATTATTACTATCACTACTTTTACTATTACTGTGGGTATCCTTATCATCATTATCATCACTGTTAGTAGTATTCCTATCAGTATTATTAATATTATATGATTATTAACACTACTGTCATCATCGTTATCATTACATTAATATCTTCGAGATTATTGTTGTTCTCAATTTTATGATATTATTGCTATGATTATCGTCGTCATTACTAATATGATTTTTATCATTATTACTATGATTATTATTATCAGTATTACTGTGATTATTATCATCATGATTATCATAATGATTGTTATCATAATTATCACTATCATTATTACCTATCGTCATATGCATTGTCATTATTACTTATTATCATATGCATTATCATTATTACTTATCATCATATGCATTATCATTATTATCACTATCACTTGTTTTGTTTTAACTATTACTGCTATTGTTATTGTTGCCATTACTAATACCATTGCTGATATTATAATCATCATTATCTTGCAATTTAACCAACACGGTAGAACAACTGCCATTTGCCTTTATAGGAGCGTGTGAATTCAGTATTATAGGCAGATGAAGGTCAAAGCAAATGTATTCGGTATGTAACTCAAGTATAGAAGTTCCTTTGCGTGACTAAAACTCGACCTATCTCAGTAAGTGCTGCTTTAACTTCTTCTCTCGAGACCACGTTTGGCGCATTTTGGGAGACACTTTCTAAACCCGTCTCTTGCACTGATGATTAGAGAATATGCCCAGGCAATGTTCCTTATTAGCCAGGGATCCAACGACGAAAGACTGTAACACATGCAGTGACCTGACCTATTAGCAAGGGAGATGAATGCGCCTTTTTTTTCTATTGTATTTTAGGATTCTAGTCTGGTACAGATAACTGTTGTGTGTGTTTTTGTTTTTTTTCCTCCGATCTATTTTCAGGCTTTTATCTAAGCCGTGCTAACAATAGATATTATACTTGTTTTGTTTTTTCGTCCTTTTGTGTTACCCCTTTTAAGTAAGGAGTTGTCCCCAGGCTCTTTTTCATTTTTACCCGCACTGCAAGTATACAATATCTTGCACATTTATGATATAAGCAAAGAAAATGAGGAAAGAAAGTTTAAAGAAAACGGGAAATCTATTTATTAAGAATCCTCAATGGTAATTCTCGGTTCTATAAGATCAACCATTGAAAGAAGTTGATTCTTCTTTCCATTATGGTTCGAAGATAAAAAAGATAAATAATACTTCTTTTATCCGTGAGAAAGGGTTTATATTTTCCCTTCAACGGTCGCCCATAATTACCCCAGACCCATCGTACCTTCCAAGGGTTCTTACCACTCGGGCCGTTCCGCCATGCCAATCCCCCTGGTAAAGGTGTAAGAGACAAAATTGACCCAAAATGACCATATCTTGGTTAGAAATATTGCGGTAGTTAACCCGCCACTCATCCCAATGGTAGGGATTCCCAGCAGCGTCGCGTGGCCATCGCAGTAGTAAGCGGCCTTGACGGCTGTGTCTCGCGCCACTTGCTCGCCTTATTGCACAACATCTACTTTAACGGTGATGGCGTGAGCATGTTGTTGCTCGCTCTTCCTGTCGTACGAGGCCCGATGGCGTGCACTGCCAGGTGGACTTCTATGTGGAGTGTCATGTGGATTGCAGACGCGGAGCAGGTAACGGGTTCTCAGTCCGGGGGAAGGGTTTCAGGCTTTCCTTTTTAATAGTTTTTTTTTATTGTTTAATTATTCATTCACTTGTGTATGTATCTGCGTGGATGTGTTATATATATATATATATATATATATATATATATATATATATATATATATATATATGTATATATATACATATATATATATATATATTTATATATATATATATATATATATATATATATATATGTATATATATATATATGTATATATATATATATATATGTATATATATATATATATATATATATATATATATATATATATGTGTGTATATATAATATATATATATATATATATATATATATATATACATATATATATATATATATATATATATATATATAAATATATATATATGTATATATATATACATATATATATATATATATATATATATATATATATATATATATATATATTATATATATATATAGAGAGAGAGAGAGAGAGAGAGAGAGAGAGAGATTTTTGACTTTGACTTTGTGATTTCACCTCAAAACGAAAATGCAACATAGGCTGATAAAAAAAAATCAGACAGAAAAAAAAGAGATAAAGTTTGAGAAATCTGAACAAAGAGACAGCCATATCTAACTCTCAGCATCTGAAACCTACGCAGAATCATAACCCAGCAGCACAGAGTATCCTTTCGCAGCGAGTGCAGGTAGCCAGCCAGCTACAATCCTCTAAACGGGGAAGCAATTTTAGCATTTTCCTTTGTTGCTCCACGCTGAGGAAAGACAGAATGATAGCTTCCTGTTGTTGCAATGATTACGACCCCGAGCATGGTGCAAAGTACATGAATAACAATAGGGTCGTATTTCTCTCTGAAGCTGTGGTATATATATCTTTTTTATTTTTATATAATTCTGTCATTCCGTATCCTGTTCCCCGCTTCTTACTAGCCGGGAATAACTCCTAGGAAATAGCAATATCAAGTTTGCCTTTAATAGACGCCTTCGTACTGGCTATATCCCTTGCCGTTGGGTCCGGAAATGTCTAGCATTGGATGAGCAAGAACTCAGTGTTACCAGACACACGAGGAAGTGAAAAAAGACATAGCCAGACGGTTATAATCACAGGGACGATTGTGGAAGTTTAGGATGCACTGATGAAAGACACATTAGAGGTTGGAATACTGTAGGGGGGAAAGACCTTATTTTTCATCTAAAGGCAATGATCGGAGGCATAATGGTCCTGGATTACTATAGGGATTGAATAGATTGTTGTTTGGTGCGGTTATGCCATGGAGCTCATTTAGAATTCACGTGAAGGCGAAAATCCTATGGATATTCACCGTCTGTTTGTTAGATGCAAGGTCTATTTTCCTCTTGTTTTCTATTTGCTTGTCTGTTTCTGTATCTTGTATAGATTATTATATCTTGTTTAATTAATATCTTGATCTAATTGCTTTGGGGTGGATTCATTAAGGATTATCAGGAAGCAAATCCTTACTTATCACAATACATCCTCCCATGTTATATAGTCACATATATTGAGGGAACCTTCATGGATTTCACCTTCCAAATTGATCAAAACTTTTTTTCGAAATATCCTTCCCATCCAAGTACACATTTTTTTTTTTTTTTTTTTTTTTTTTTGTGACGAACGATTAGTCTAACAAAAAGTAAGGACCTCTCACCAACCCTTGCCTTGTCGAGAAGACCTATGTTATTACCTCCTAGAGTGACGGGATGGGCGAGGGGGGGGGGGGCGTGCTCGTACACTGGACACTATAATCACCCGCTGAACCTAAGGACATCTAGAATATGGTACGTGATTGTGGTTCTCCGATGATTGCTTTATCTAGATCAGCTGTAAGTAGGTCGTTAGATGTTGTGCTTCGATGATGAAACGCAAATAATCTTATTAATTAATTAGAGCTGAAGTTCCGTGTTCAAACGCGTGACTGATATCAAAACAGTGAATTTGATATGGAAAGAGACAGATCATATTTAGAAATATGAATGTCATTGCACATCGGTCTCGTTAGTTTCATATCCATAAACATGATGGTAGTCTTTTGACTTGTATCGATCTGGAACACTTACTTGTTGATCAACACTTTATTATGCATATATTATAAGCTTAGAGTGACTGGCAAATGTGCACGTTAAACGGAGATGATATACCTTCCATGGAATATTGCTAAACAAAAATAATTCTTCTCATAGCAAAAAGGAAAGTAGCGAAGGAAGTAGAAGGAAAAAAAAAGTCATGACAGCACGCGTGACTGTCATACTAATAACCTCCTCTCTACTTCACCCCCACCCACCCCGTCCCCCTCCCCTCCCTCTGCTAGCACCCTCCCTATAATAGCAATTTTCATCTTCTACCCTGCCCATCATCCCCTGCCTCGCTCCTCCCTTCGACCGCCCTCTCAGCGTGCCTCAAGAAATTTATGTCCTCATAATTTGCAGGGTTGCCTTTAACCTGTTCATTTGCGTGTCAGCGCTTTGCACGTATCAGTTGCACTGAGAGGAAATGTATGTGCGTAGAAAAATACGGAAAATTTATGTATAGGAATAAATACATGCATGCACACAGTCACATACTGCACACACACACACACATAAACCTGGTAATCATGACAGCTGTTAAATTATCTGATTTCTAGACTCCATTTAAGCTGAACCCCTAAATCCCTCTTTGAATAAATTCCTTGGCTTCTCTGAATTGAATTTGCAGATGTTCGAGTCTTTGCAAAACAAAAGGAATCGATATGCAAATGTTAGTGTTGGGGGAAAAAATGTCTATATATATATATATATATATATATATATATATACATACATATATATATATATATATATATATATAAATATATATATATATATATATATATGTATATATATATATATATATATATATATATATATATATA
>BOPN01000622.1:432248-437248 GCA_017312705.2 Penaeus japonicus
AGAAAGAAATGTGCCCCTTTAACCTTTATCATACTGTAAACTCAAGCTTATTAAATATCTACTATGAGGTCACGTACAAATCCCTATATGACGAATTTCTCAACTGAATTCCTTTCCCATCTGGAAAGAAATGTCTTTGTAGGCCCATAGTGGATAGCCATCTATGTTTAAGGAGTAACTAAAGGAAAACGACGCTTTTTAACTCACCTTTTCAGAAACAGCGTGAAGTCGAGACACTGATAATCTAGTCGTAGTTTTATAAAGGATTCTCTTTGAGTATCTTTCGCGTTAGTGTATAAGTATGCCTTTATTTCACTTATCTTAACGACAGACAGAATTTAAAGAACTACATCAAAATTAAAAATATTGGTTTTATACCATCAGATCCGTTAATAAATGACGAGAGAATTACCCGTATAGTAATCATCATCTAAAGGAGACAAAGGTTTATGACCTTTTCTAGATTGCTAAGATAAAATGGATCCTTTAGCTTAATGGCCTTGACAAGTGCCGCTGATTGATAGCCAATAAAGCCATTAAAGAAGAAGGAAAAGTCATGAAGATTTCCATGATATGTTCTCAAATGTTGACGTAATTGAAAGGATAATAAGAAATACAGTGATCATCACTTGAAGGAAAATTATATTTACGTTGTCCGTATGAGATTATCTACAGTTTAGATAGATTTACCCTAAGTAGGTTTATATATAATAAATTAATTAAAACAAACAACAGTCAGTTAAGTGTATTTTGTTCATTTTCTTAATAATAATAAAATCATCAATTATAACAACAATCATAATAACAATGATAGTAATCACAGTCATCAAAATAATGATAATGATAATGATAACAATAGTAAAGAAATATATATTTGTCATTCTCATCATCCTGATAGTAACGGTGATAATAACAATAATGATAATGATGATAGTCATTAAGTAATCATGATCCTAATGATAATGTCAATAAAAATAATTTTGACGTTTTAGCATAGGAAGAAAGACGACGTAATGCCATCAGTGTACAAATCTCTCTCTCTCTCTCTCTCTCTCTCTCTCTCTATATATATATATATATATATATATATATATATATATATATGTGTGTGTGTGTGTGTGTGTGTGTGTGTGTGTGTGTGTGTGTGTGTGTGTGTGTGTGTGTTATATATATATATATATATATATATATATATATATATATATATATATATAAAAGGGTGGAATAATAATTTCGATCTCCGTCCACGCTCGTGAGTTTCCACTGTCGCCTGGCGGTCACTGATGTGGTTGTCATCACGGGGGGCAAGGACCAAGCTCAGATTGAGTCAACACTCGTTGGCACACTCTCATGAGTCAGCACTCGCTGCATTCAGCTGCATATATTCATTTTTTTAGGGACACAAAAAAAGACACGTAAAAGCAAATCATTGGAGGTTTAGTCTAAATATACGTTTTTTTTTTATAAAGTAAATAGGTATGTTATATGACAGATCACTCGCTAACAGATTGCGAACTTAAATAAAATACTTTATATGACTTCTCTAACGCAACTTTCATTGTCAAATTTGTTTTCAGAGTGGCGATGTAAATCTATAAGCAGAGAGATTATAAAAAATGATAATCTTACAGAATTTATATCATAACATCGCTAGAAATACACGAAGGACTGTAGTTGCATACCGCATAACTCTTTGAAAATATATAACAGAAGAATTACTTCTACATATCAACAGTCAACCTATCGTATGTTATTACACTAATTTTTAAATTTCTGTTGAGTCATGCTAAGAGCTAATTTTGCACAACGTCTAATCGCAATTTGAACAGACCTGAATTCATTCTAGCCTCGTGGCCCTAACAGAGAGAGGACATACTTTTCCTTTTCTTTCATCTCATACAACCTACACATTTTCCTCCCTCACGTGTGGCCAACATACTTTCCCCTTTACTTGCTTCTCTCTCTTTACGACAAATAACACGAGTTTCCCCTCAACCATGGTCACAGCTGTTCCTGTCTTGAAACATTATCACCTCCACAAAGAGGCTCTCTCTTGCACCACCGCCGCCGCCGCCGCTGCCAACATCGCTCGAGACGTGAGGGAGAGAAAAAAACGTCTTTCCAACTATGTACAGATCTTCCTGCTTCGTCACAGCACATATACATTTCTTCAGTTTGTTGTTGAAATCTTTCTTATTTTATCTCTTGTGCAAAAGCTATTTATGTCTTGGTGCTTTGTGTGATGAATTCTGTGCACGCCTGCATGTCGAGCTACCTACATCTATTTGACTCTCTCCTTCCCTCCCTTTTTTTTTTTTTTTTTTTTTTTTTTTTTTTTTTTTTTTTTTTTTTTTTTTTTTTTTTTTTTTTTTTTTTTTTTTTAATTCCCTGACCATACACAGATATGTGCACAATCACACGCGAGCGTCTACGTAAGCGATTCTCCTGTCGGGAATCCTAGTTTCATCATCAGGAAAACCAACGCCAGAGTTATTACGAAAATCACTTATGTTCAAATCAACGTTTCGTAGAACTCAAACCCTCGATGAAAGAGAGCAAAGTACCTTAAGATATACCAAAGTTAGAGTAAAACGAGTTCAAAAGCCACAGAACTAGACAAAGCGAATCTGAAGATATAAATTGACAGTGAAAAAATGTGTTGAATGTTTACACTCTTATTCAAAAAGAATGTCAGCCAATCTAAAAAGGGCAAAACTATTGGAATAGATCGGTTTGTATCTATCCGCACATACACATATCTATTTATGTATTTATTGATTGATTATTATATGCATATAGATAGACAGATAGATAAATATGCGTGCAAAAGACACACTGTACGTAATTTGAATCCACTATACAGCTCTATACACACAAATGTGAAACAGGAAATTGTGCACGCGGGTGAATGCGCTGTGTGTGTGGTTGCTTATAGACCGGACGTGGAATAAGAAGGATAAACCAGCAAGAAATTCACAGTGTCTGCAAGATGGCGTGGACGTGCCTCGGGAAGTGTCTGCCTCAGCATTATGAGTCGAGATTCCGCCACACTCCCTCATAAAAAAAGCCCTGGACTCGCCCCTCCCCCCCTCCCCCCACTGCTCCCTCACACACGCAGCGCCGGGTTTGCTGTATAAAGGCTGACAACACATCTCGCACATCCAATCCTTAAGGAATGACGCTGACATGGTGATAAAACTGATTTTGAGAGTGATTTTGATTGTCATTTTCCTGTAAAAATAGTTGTGTATTATCAATATGGTCATGAGTGAGATTTTTCATTGTGTTTTTGTTCATTATTATTCTCATCATTATTATCATTATCATTATCATCCCTGTTAACATTCTCGTCATCATTATCATTATCATTATCACTGCTATCGTTATCACCATTATTACTATTATCATCCTTGTTATCATCATCATTATTATCTTTAACATTATCCTCATCTTTACTATCATTATCATTATCATTGGTACTGTTATCATCATAATTACCATCATCATCGCCATAAAAAAATATATAACGCAAGATGGAGTGTGGACGTCCCTGATTATTCCAAAACACTCAGAACTTTTCTTAGGATTGCACAAACACGGAAGCTTGCAAGCTCGAGACACAAAAATATTTGTGCCTCGACTAAGTGTGTCATGAGATCACGTTAATTCAGGATCAGTTTTCTTCTTAAATCTCCTGAATGAATGACAGGATAGGCTCGTAATGTTTATCTATGATATATCTATATCCACCTAAACACACATACAAATCCCTTTATCTAACAATATATATATATATATATATATATATATATATATATATATATATATACCTGTATATGTATATATCTATTTCTCTCTCTCTCTCTCGCTCTCTCTCTCCTCTTTTCTTTCTCTTTTTTATCATCGCCATTTGTCTCTTGCTCCCTCCCCTCTTTTCCTTTTTTTCTTTTCTACCATCTCTGTCGCTCTATATATATATATATATATATATATATATATATATATATATCTCTCTCTCTCTATATATATCTCTCTCTCTCTATATATATATATATATATATATATATATATATATATATATATATATATATATGTATGTATGTATGTATGTATATCTATATGAATATACACATATTTATATAGGCAATTAGTATCATATGTATGCGTGTTGAGTGTATGTATCAGTGTGTGATTACGTTTGTATGTGTGTGCGTGAGCATGTTTGTGTACATGCGTGCGCGCTCAATTTAGCCATTCGATTGTTTGATAATGATTTACTTATATATTTTTAGACTATAAATGATTTGTTTGTTTATTTGCACATACCAAGAGTGAGAGTGAATGAGGTAGAGAGAGAGAAAGTGAGAGAGAGAGAGAGAGAGAGAGAGAGAGAGAGAGAGAGAGAGAGAGAGAGAGAGAGAGAGAGAGAAGAGAGAGAGAGAGATTAAAAGAGAGAGAGAGAGAACGAGGCAAAGCTAGAGAGAAAGAAAGAGTGTCAATAAAAAAAAATCATATCAGAAAACAAGCCTAGAACACGACCATGACAAAAAAAAACAATAAAAGTAGTCATTGCCCAAGAACACCAGTGCAAAGACCCAACAGAGCGAGAGGAGGAGGAGGAGGAGCGCAAGAGCAGAGCAGAGAGGTCGGCGTCACCTCCAAGGGTTGCTATTGAACTTCCCAAGACAAGATAAATATATCTTGCTTTGCCTCCCGCCAGCATCGGGGACGGGTGGCGTGGCGTTCGTCTGTCTGTGGGCGCGGAAGTGGAGTCGTTTGTAATTGTTTGAGGCTTCGTCTCTGGAGGGAGGGTGGAGGAGGGGGTGGAGGGGGGGGTGGAGTGGGGGGGGAGGGGTGAAGGATGAGAGAGTGGTGGGTAGGGTGTGAGAGTTAGAAATGTTTAGAGTGATGCGTGGAGATAGCTAGGTAGATGGATAGATTGATGTATAGATAGGTAAAGTGATTGAGGGGTAAGAAAAGAAAAACGGAGAGAGATAGAA
>BOPN01000623.1:0-12500 GCA_017312705.2 Penaeus japonicus
AGAGAGAGAGAGAGAGAGAGAGAGAGAGAGAGAGAAAGAGAGAGAGAGAGAGAGAGATAAATGAAACAAGAAAAAGGAGTAGAAGTACAGAGCAGAAAAAAATACCGCTACAAATAGCGGGTCCGCTGACGAGGTTAGCAGCGCTGGGAGACATGACCGTTGGCTGGCCGGCAGGTGTAGTCAGTCAATGCCTGCAATTCACGTCTCGATTTTTTTCCCATTCACCTCATCTACGAGGGAAAAAATCATCACTTCTGTAACCACCTGTAACTTACTCTTGTCATTACGTGTCTGGCACATAAATTTCTAATACTTACTTTACAAGACACATGAAATGTAACGAAATAATAATAGGTTGTCTTACGGGTCCATCTTGCAGGTGGATAAATGTACATGCGCTCTCAAGCTTTGACTGCAGAGTTGCTCATCATAACGGTCATGCAGAGAACAGTCCCTTAGCCGCCTAGCAGCACGCGACCGAACAACCGACTAACCCCAAGAAAACATACTGCATATACTTACTCGCACAAACGCATACTTAATTATAATATGCTTGTCGGTTAGACTACTTGCCTGCCTGTTGATGTCTACCGTCTTTCTATGTACCTTTCGTTTCTTTAGTAAAATGTTGACCTAAAACACCACACAATCAGCAAGGTAATATAAGCATGTAATAAATGTGATACTCAATAGTGACTCTTGGAGTTAATCAATTAGAGCACAGAGGAATGAAGATACACAAAAAAACGAAACCCTTTTTTTCTCCTCCTTCTACCCCCCTCCCCCCAACCCACATACACAAAAAACACAAACACAAGAAACAGTCTCCTCCCCTCCCCCCACAAAAAAGAAAAAAGCAAAAAGACGATAGCCGTTGTATGAAAGAGAAGCAAGAGAGAATTTCCCTGAAGCGAAGGCCGCTTAAAGAACTAGACGGCGATAGCGGTACGACACGCCCCTCCCCAACCCCCGAGCATAGTTAAAGAGTCGGATTACAAACCAAAGCGGCTTGTGGGATTCACTCCACCTCCTCCCTCCCCCCTCCTTTCCCCTTGTCCTCCTCTTCCTATTACTCCCTCTCTCTTTTTTTCTCTCTCTCACCCACTCTCTCTCTATGTGAGCCCGAAGAGAGACTAAGATTTGGGTGAGGATAACCTATGTTACCTCATCCTTTTGAGATGTACGTAACCACTCGTCTCAATAAACTTGTCTCTCTCTCTCTCTCTCTCTCTCTCACGATTCTACTATGCACAAACAGAAATGGGAGAACGTGAGGGAGGAAGAGGTAGAGAAAAAGAGAGAGGGAGAGAGTGGAGGATTAGAAGACGAATGAGAAGAAAAATAAATAGAAAAGGAGAAGGAGAATTATGATAAAAAAACTCTCAAAGAAGTGCGAAAAGAGGAGAAAAAGAAGAAAGAACAATAACAAGAATAAGGAAAGAACAATAACAAGAAAAGCTAGATGAAAAGAAGACGAAATAAAAGAAGTAGAAGAAAAAAGAGAACCAGAACAAGAACTAAAACAAGAAAAGAAGAAGTAGAACGATAAAAGTGAGAAGATAAGAAGAAGAAGAAGAAGAAGAAGAAGAAGAAGGTTCCAAGAGCCCCCCCCCCTAATCCCCACCCCCACCCCAGCCCCAATCTGCACCGTAAAGCCTCCCAGTCCTTTTGGCTTCGAAGCCCCGGGATCTCCTTCCCTCCCTCCCCTTTGAAGCCGGGTCGCGCCTTTGGAACTCTTTGGGCTCGCACGCCGTCCGTCTCTGGCAGCTACTGTAATTCTCAGCCTTGTTAAAGTCTTCCCTTTTTAAATTCTTCGCGCACTTTGAACTCGGGGGGGTTTCATGCTTCTTCTTTTTTATCTTTTCTTTCTTCCTCAGCCGCTCATTTGAATACCAAACATCAGTACCTATTTACGGAATTATGCGAGGGAAATACTTTTCCTTTGTCTGTGCTCTCTCTCTCTCTCTCTCTCTCTCTCTCTCTCTCTCTCTCTCTCTCGCTCTCTTTCTTTCTCTCGCTCTCTCTCTCATGATTCTCTCCCTCTATTCATGGCTCTCACCTTGGAATAATTTTATATACATCCCCCCCCTTTAAAAGAACATAAGTGGAACTGAAACTTATTTCAACATACATTCCGAATGTGCAAAAAGGACGAGGAACAAGGTACTCCCCATTTTCTGCCTCCTAATCTAAAATCATGCGAACACCCCCCCCCTGCAAAAGCCCCCTGCATTACATTAAATCTCGTTCATATCGCTTTCGAAAAAGAGGTTTAGCGTCTGAAAGAGAGAGGCCTGAACGAAGAAGTCTTTGTCTCTGTCTCTCTTTCTTAAATACGAATAAGTATGAATATGTATTTATAAACGCACGGACACGGGAACACATACATGAACACACATGGACACACATACACACCCACCCACACACACACGCGCACACACACACACACACACACACACACACACACCCATACACAAAGACATAGCGCGTATTAGTGTAGTCGTGTTTTCCCTCTATAAATATATAGCCGTTTCGTGTTAGGTTAACCCCGCGCGAGATTTATCGCTCGAAAACACTTCTCGTCTCCCGCAAAAGCCACAACAGAACGGCTCCACTACTTGAAAGTTGAGACAAAAGACGGAAAATTTAATGGTAAGCTTATTTGCTAGGAAAAGGGATAGAGGAAGGGAGGGGGAGGGGGAGACGAAGAGTGAGAAAGAGAGAGGAGAGAGGAGAGAGAGAGAGAAAATGGAGAAAAAATCCAATATCACAATCTCGGTCCGGCACTTCAATATCTCCGGGTCAAATCGTCCATCCGCCTCGACGCTGCGTTACACTATCGATTTTTTTACCCAAAAAGAGAGAGAGAAAAAAAAGGAAGAATTCTCTCTTGAAACATCCTACTGAAGTACCAATAAACCGTGTGTTCAAAAGCGAGCACCGTCCCACTCCTTACGATCCCATCTCCCCCCCACCCATCCCTACCCCTACCTACGACCTTACCCTACTCCCAGTCTGTCCTATCAAACATATCCTTTTTCTTTGCGAATTTCCTCCCTCCCTCCCTCTCCCTCTCCCTCTCCCTCTCCCTCCTCCCCCCTCTCCCTAAACAACCACTCCCAGTCCATCCTGCCATGAATCCTATTATACATATCCTTTTTTGGGAGGGGATGAGGATGGGAGGGGGGGGGGGAGTGGATAAGGATATCACTTTGAAAGGGAAGTGGAAAAGGATCGGTGGGACTCCGGACGCCGTCCCCGATTTCAGATTCAGCGAACGAACCGTCCCGGAGAGGGTCTTGGGTGTGCAACATGCGCAAGCTGGAGGTATCTGAAAGACACTCTCTCTCTCTCTCTCTCTCTCTCTCTCTCTCTCTCTCTCTCTCTCTCTCTCTCTCTCTCTCTCTCTCTCTCTCTCTCTCTCTCTCTCTCTCTCTCTCTCTCTCTCTCTCTCTTCCTTTCTTTGCGTTCCTTTCCACTCCCTTTCTTCGGGATTTTCTTTCTCGGCGACTCCCAACGGTGAGGGATCTAATAAAATGCCGACGGGAGGGGGAGGGGAGGTGGAAGAATGGGGGGGATGAAGGTGGGGGTAGGAGGTACGAGAGGGAGCAGGAGGAGGAGGAGGAGCAAGAGGAGGAGAGAAGAAAGTGGAGTAGACAAGAAGAGAGAGAGAGAAAGAGAGAGAGGGAGAGAGAGAGAGAGAGAGAGAGAGAGAGAGAGAGAGAGAGAGAGAGAGAGAGAGAGAGAGAGAGAGAGAGAGAGAGAGAGAGAATGAGAGAGAGAGAGAGAGAGAGAGAGAGAGAGAGAGAGAGAGAGAGAGAGAGAGAGAGAGAGAGGGAGAGAGAGAGAGAGAGAGAGAGAGAGAGAGAGAGAGAGAGAGAGAGCGAAAGAGAAAGAGAGAGAAGAGGGGGTTAGTGGACGCCGCATCCTTCTCCTTCGTCTGTCTCGCCTGACCAATCTCTGTCCCCAGCGTGACGTGTTCAAGCCAAGCCCTGGTCGAGAGGCTTCATTGTGCCTGTTTTCCTTTTTCCTCTCATAACGCTCCCAAACCTCCCTCGGCACAGGCTTCCCCTATACACATGCAGATATGGTGTCTCTGTAAAACTGAGGGAGTGACTGTGTGAGCGAGTGAGAGTGAGTGTGATTGAGTGAGTGAGTGCGTGAGTGAATGGGTGAGTGAGTAAGTGAGTGAAAGAGTGAGTGGTTGTGTGTGGGAGGAGGAAGAGGAGGGTGTGTGCTTGCGCGCGTGCGTGTGTGCACGTGCGTCTGGGTCTATAAAAGTAAGTGTAAGTGTCCATGAGCCCTGCATGAACGAGCCCACACAGACATGCCCGTAAGTGCCACATTCATGACATGCCAATCCAAAGTGTCTCGTGCCGTAGGTGATTTTTTTCTTTCCCTTCTCCCTTCCTCTGGCCTCTCTGTCCACATTAATACCCCTCCCCCCCCACCTATCTCCCCTTATCGCAGATTCCGCCAGATAGGACGAGGGACCCTAAACTTCACCTTCGTAACACCTGTAACACCGAACATGCCTCCCCAATCGCGTGATCTGACGTGTTATGCGGTTGAGGATTCCTGGTGTTCAGAACTCGAAGTCTTTGTCTATATTTAGATCAAGCTGTGATCCTGCGTAACAGTTTCTCTCATGTTTTCCTGTTATTTATTTATCGATATTTCTATTAACTTTAAGCAAATTTATATATTTTTCATTAATCTATTCCTATGAAAAATGATTAAAGCTACGATCATTTATCTCGCTTCTTCGCAACACGACTTCCCACTCACCCTTAACCATTATCGAAAATTATAATCGATTTATTCCTTCCACTCCGAGCTTCTTGATTTTATTTATAAACAAAAGAAACCTCATCATATTTCTTTCATTATTAGAAGTCGAGAGAAACACAATTCGTAGTAGTTAAAAATAGTAATTCCTTTGCTTATGACTGAGTTCCTGTTTAATACCAATACCCCATGATCGCTATGTTGACCTGCCCTTCCTTTCTATACTTGTAAAAGGAGATACTCTCCTATTGCGTACACATGTATATATAAATGATCGTACACATATATGAAAACACCTCATGGATACAAACATAAACATACACAAAAAGAAAAATAAATATATCAATACACTCTCGCTAACACACACACACACACACACACACACACACACACACACACACACGCACACACACACACATACACATCCATACAACACACTGACCAAATCAATCCAGTGCTGCCACCTATCAACAATTCACTAGACATAAACCAGTTATCTTCTGGTCCGTTTAGCACATCTCACAGCGAACCCCTTTTCCTTCCCTCACTCTCTCTCACTTACTCTACATCACTCTGTCTCTCTACCTCTCGTTCTCTCTCCCTCTCCTTCTCCCTCACCATCTCACCCCCCTTTACCTTCCCCTTCTCCATGGATCCATGTCGCTCCCCACATTTTTATTATTGTTTTTCATTTCAACCCTTTCCGTATGTCTACTCTTCAAACACTTCCTATCTCTCTGTGTATCTTTTTTCCCCTCGAATTCCACTTCGTTCCTCTAATCCCTCTGTTTTTATTTGTTTTTCTTCTTTATTCTAACCGTGGATACTTCTTTAGTCCGCCTTTCCCCCCTGGCAGTAACTCTTTTCCTCGCTCCATCACCCATCGCTTTTGCTTCGACTCCGCCCGTGTTTCCTTTTGCAATATTCTAACCCATTCTCTAGCGCTCTCTCTTTCCATCTTTTTGTTTGCTGAATTTCTGTCTTGTCTGCTATTTGAATTCTATCTTTCCTTTTTGGGGGGAGCTATTGCTTTCTCTTTCTCTCTCTCTCTCTCTCTCTCTCTCTCTCTCTCTCTCTCTCTCTCTCTCTCTCTCTCTCTCTCCCTTTTTTTCTCCGTTTTCTCCTTCACACAAACAGAAACACACTTTCACTCACTCACTCACACACACACTCTCACACTCACACACACACACACACACACACACACACACACACACACACACACACACACACACTTCATCCCTTCACACCACAGGTCCAAATCCCTCAGTCTCCCCTCAACCCAAATACTAACTCCCTCTCTCCTTCACCCCCCCCCCTCCCTATAAGCTCCTACCCCTTTCTCCTTCATCCGTCTCCCCCTTCCCTATGAACCTCCATTCCCTCCTCTCTCTCCTTCACCCCTTTTCCCTTTCTCCATGAATCCCCACTCCTTTATCCGCCTCCCCTTTCCCGATGAACCCCCCTCCCTGCCCTATCTCCTTTACCCCTTTGCTCTTTCCTCATGAACCCTCCCTCCTTCATCCTTCTCCCCCTTCCCCCTTCCCCACTCTCTCCCATCTCTCCTTCATCCCTCTCCCCTTCCCCTATTAAAAACCCTTCCCTCCTTCCCTCATACCTTTCCCCCCGAGGGCACGAAAAGGGGGAAGGGAGGAGGAGGGGGACGAGGGGGGGGGAATAAATCCGCATTTTCCTGCTGCAAGATTAAGCGCGATTCCTGCGGCCACCACCCCGCGCTTCGGCCGTACGTCAAGCGGCCTGCCTCGATAACGTTAGACAACATCCTCTCCCCTTTCCTGTCCCCTCCTTTCGCGTCTCGCCTCTTCCCCTTTTCCCCTTCTTTTCTCTTCACTCACCTACCACGTACTTGTCTCTCTCTCTCTCCTATTTCCTTTTATATATTCTTCCTTTCACTTTCGTTTTTCCGATTGAATGAGAAAGAAAAAGAGAGAAAGACAGAGGGAGGGAGGGGGGAAGGGGAGGGGAGGGAGGGAGGGAGGGAGGGAGGGAGGGAGGGAGAGAGAAAGAGAGAGAGAGAGAGAGAGAGAGAGAGAGAGAGAGAGAGAGAGAGAGAGAGAGAGAGAGAGAGAGAGAGAGAGAGAGAGCGAGGAGAGAGAGAGGGGGGGGGCAGAGCGAGAGGAGAGAGAGAGTGAGAGGGGGGGAGACAGAGCGAGGAGAGAGAGGGAGAGATGGAGAGAGAGAGAAAGAAAGAGCGAAGGAGGGAAAGGAGATTCCGGGTAAAAGGTGTAATAGGATTAATCGTCCCTGATTGGCCGCTTACGAGAACGGGTACATTCGAACACGTACACACCTCTTTTTCGTGTGTGAAATCCCAAAAAACAATTCACAGATTGGGTTTAGGGGCAGCCTCACCGAACATCATCAATGTATATAAAAATACTGCACACTCGTATAGATACAGAGCTAATCCACAAAAACACGTACTTTTCCATTCGTGCCTAAACCCCGAACACTCTAGTTTTCCTTTCAAAACGAACCTTCGACTTAGGGTTCGTGCCTTTCGATAATCACCTTTTCCGCTGAGAGTCAAACAACCCTGTAAATGATGCTGTTAAACCTGCAAATAAATTACATTCTCTTGTCTCCGCAAAGTATGGCCGCATGCCGAAACAGAGGCAGATCTCTATTCGCGCATTTTTCCCCTCCGACGGACATTTCATAGACGGTGCTGCCATCTGGCCGAAATAAACAAGTGTTAAACACCATAAGTTATTGCGAATCAATCGTATTTCCATGATCGATAAACAAAAGCGCCATTCATAAAATAAAACAAAGAATCTACAAATTACATCCACTATAAACTCCCAACGCGAAAAAGAAAGAAACAAAACAAAATCCTCTTATTCCCGCCAAAAATAACGGACGAAACCGACTCGCCAATATTGCGCAAAGACACAAACCCCGAGGGAATCTGGAGAGAAGACGTAAGCTCTGCCATCACGGATATTTTGGCCTCGGGGCATCTTCTTGAAGGGGATGCGACACTACGCACAGATTTTATTTCCCGCTTTCCTCTCTCCTTACCTTCATCGAGTAAGACGGTATATCAAGATAGCGACTTCAAACGACGCTTAAAAATCAGCGTATGGCGATGCGAAGGGGGAGGGAAAAAAACGTTTCTAAATGGGGTGAGACGGAGTTAAGAGATCTAAAATGAGTCTTAGGAAGACATCCGCGCCGGGAAGTGAACGATGACGACAACGGCGGGGACTTACGCGCAGATTTCTCATGTTGCGGAGGGTTGGGGGGATGGGGGGAGAGGGGCGAAATTGCAAGAGGCGGAAGACACTCACTTTTCTGTTCTTTCCAACACGTTTTTGAGGCATCTGAGTTCTTATTTTTTTTTTAATGAGATGGAATCCGCTACTTCAAGAGAAAGAGAGGAAGCGAGGGAGGGGGCACGGAGAAAGAGAGGTACATCGAGAGGAGAGAGGAGAGGAAAAGAAGGTGGGTGGAAGGAGAGACACAGAGAGAGGAAAGGAGGAAGAGAGATAGAGTGAGAGGAGAGAGCATAAAGGAGAAGGGAGGGAGGGAAGGGCACATGGAGGAAAGGGGGATGGATGGGAGAAGAGTCACACAGAGAGAGAGAGATGGAGGAAGGCTGGGAGGAAACATGGAGCAAAATGGAGTGAAGGTGACAAGGAAGAAAGTAGGAATGAAGAGACAGTGAGATGATAACACGAAAACCAAACATGATAAAAAGAAACCTGAACAAAAGTGTAAGAAAAAGAAGAGAAAAACGGACAGACCGGGAAAGGGCGAATGAAGTGCCTCTCACTCCAGCCCTCGCCTCAAACGCCGGAAGTGACTTAATGGGAAAGCGGATTAAGAACTCGACATCGTGATCTTAAGTGGCCATCGAGAGATATTGCCGACAAGAAGAGGAAGGGGGTGAAGTGCCCCCCCCCCCCTTCCAACGCTCCTACCCCTTCCCCTCCCCTACGTCTACTCTCTTACCCCCCCCCCCCCCTACCTACTCTCCAACCTACTCCTACCTTATTCCATCCCCTCCACCTACTCCCTTATCCCTAACCCTCCAATCCATTCCCATTGCCTTCCCTCCCGTCCACCTACTCACCTACCCCTACCCTCCAACCCACACCTACCCCCTCTTCTCCACCTACTCTCTTACACCCTAAACTCCTACCCCTTCCCTCCCCGCCCCTACCCTCCAACCCACCTACCCTACTCTACTCTCCCCTCTCACCCTTACCTTGTATCCTGTCTCCTTTGTGAGAGAGTAAGTACTTCAAAGTCTCATAAGTGCAATCCTATTCCCGGGGACACCCTCAGTTCTTTGAACTCTCCATAAGAAGGGCGCTTCAACTTCACTACATTTCTGGACGAATATATGATATAGCAATTTCATATATCGTTAATTCATTTACACACATATACATATATGCATGATTCAAACTAATTCCTCACAGTCATTCCGTCCAAGAGAGGCAAGAATCAACCTCCCGATCCAACTGAGAGCAAACGCAAATTACAATCAACAATAGATAAACAAACAAAAACAAAAAACACACACAATAACACAATAATACATAAATAAACAAATACACACCAAAAAAAAAAAAACATAACAATTCCTAAATCAGTAAATACACAACACAATAAGGAACAAATCAATAAATAAAAAGGCGAGGTGAAATCAACAGATGACCGCGAGAGGAACAAACAATCAGAAACGCGGTTAACCTTCGGGGATATTGAGTTTAGAAGTCCAGCCTCGACGCTCGGGTGAATAAAACGATTTTATAAAAAAAACATGATTCTTAAAATCGTTAATGATGTTTTGCATAAAAGCAATCCCAAATATCGCAAATGTTCAGATCATTTACTCATGTGTTGGTTTATAGAAGCTAAGACAGCGTAAAGTATCTTAATCCTTTACTAACATGTTACCTTAAAGACGTTAATAATACGTGTGAATCAAGAATGAATTTTAAAAATGTAAATAAAAGTACATCACAAAAGTGCATATCCAATTAGCCGACACTAAAACAAACAGAGATCTTTGCAAACATAATGCAACAGGGTAGAAAAGACAATGCAGCCACAGCAAGACAAGACGCGAATTTAACTTTGAATTTCACAGATTTAAATTAAAGCGACTTGTTTCCTTTGTATCCAAATAGAAAGAAACCGGTTAAGCAAATAATATATTATCAAGAGGGTGTTCAGACTCTTGCAACAAGTTCTCAGTATCTTTATATATAAGCAAGCCGTCAACTGTACAATAATTGCATTTCTCTCTCTAATCCATTTTCATAAATAAAATAATGGAAGTACACACGCCATGAAAAAATCAGTGCGTGTAAACTGGTCTGAAATATGTCGACGTTGACTGGCAATTGCAAACCATTTATCAAAACTTGCTAAATGAATTACATTTCTGGACACACGTCGGGCTATTCAGTAGTGTTGGCACATTTTTAAAAACCCTTTCTACTGAAAACTGAAGCATTTTTTGTTTTATGTTTTCTGGAAAAAATCAACATAGTCACATATATACAGACTATATATATATATATATATATATATATATATATATATATATATATATATATATATACATATATATATACACATACACTTACAAATACATAAATATTCAGAGAGAGAGAGAGAGAGAGAGAGAGAGAGAGAGAGAGAGAGAGAGAGAGAGAGAGAGAGAGAGAGAGAGAGAGAGAGAGAGAGAGAGAGAGAGAGAGAGAGAGAGAGAGAGAGAGAGAGAGAGAGAGAGAGAGAGAGAGAGAGAGAGAGAGAGAGAGAGAGAGAGAGAGAGAGAGAGAGAGAGAGAGAGAGAGAGAGAGAGAGAGAGAGAGAGAGAGAGAGAGTCTGTCTTGAATCTAACCTGAAACACATCGGGCAAATAAACTTCACGATTAATTTATGTTATTGTTATATTAAATTCTCTAACGTGACTATTGTTAGCAATGCGAAACCAGAACAAGCCAGCGGTAACGCGCCCCTGCCGCCGACCCCAAAGGAGACGTTCCTCGCCCATTTCCACCACCCCCTCCCCCCATCTCCCAGCCATAACAACCTCAATACCTCCTTCTCTTCATCTTTCGCATCGCCAAACATCACTTCATCACAAACGTCGAGTCATGAGCCTCATCATCACCTCCCGCGGCGGCATACAGCTGCGATCCGGCGTCCCCTTCGTCAGCGGCACGGCAAAGGTACGTCACGCTCTCAAGGCACCGCTGTTAACTCTCTGGCACCGTTCGCTCAGCCTCTCGGTTAAAGTAAATACACACACACACACACACACACACACACACACACACACACACACACACACACACACACACACACACACACACACATCCCTTCGGCGTCCGCGCTTTGAGGGCGGTCCGGGGCGGCCAGGTAAACACTGATTATTCATCCTGCGGCGCCCTCTCGCTTCAGTGGGCCGCCCTCGTTCATCTTCGGTGGTTGTGGGAGTGGGCGGCGATGCTGCTGTGTGTTTTTTCTTTCCTTAACTCGTTTGTCGGTGTGTTTTTATTGTATGTCTTCCTTTATTTCTTTTTGAATTCGTTCATGTTATCTGTAACAGTGCTATCTATTCATCTATCTATCTATATATTATATCTATCTATCATATATATATATATATATATATATATATATATATATATATATATATATATATATACACACACATACACACGTGTGTAATATATGTGTGTATGTATATATATATATATATATATATATATATATATATATATATATATATATATATATATATAAACACATGTGTATGTATACGTATTAGAATTCTCAGTGGAAGAGCAAGAATCATCATAATGATCAACAAACTCGTCATCCTCTCTTCGCCTCCATCAGTACCACTCCAGTCTCCACCTCCATGTCCAACGCCACCACGCTGCACCAATCCACCATCCACCCCCAACCCCCAACCTCAGCCGCTCCAGCACCTCCACCCATCCACATCAGCACTAATCCACCCACTCATGTCCAACTATTAATCCCTTTCCAGTCCCACTCCAACGGTGAACGTTAGGTTAAACGGCCTCATTATACGCCAGTGATATATGCGCTCTTGCCCAAAGGGTGGGAAGGCGTAAGGTAAGGAGTGACGGATAAGGGGCAAGAGGAGAGGGGGTAGGGCGTAAGGGAGTGGGCACTGAGGGAGAAGATGAAGGAAGAGGGAGGAGTTTAAGGGGTAAGAGTGTTTCAGGTCAAAGAGGCAACAGTTAAGCGGTAAAGAGGGGGCGGGGAGAGGAAGGGGTAAAGAGCAGGGGAGGGGAGAAAAGGGGGTAAAGAGATGGGAGGGAAGAGGAAGGGGTAAAGAGGAGGGGAGGGGAGAGGAAGGGGATAAAGAAAGGGGGAGGGAGAGTAAAAGGTACATGAGGAGAGAAGGAAAGAGGTAGGGCGTAAAGAGGGGGAGGGGAGAAGAAGGGGTAAAGAGGGGGGGAGGGAAAGGAAGGGATAAAGAGGAAATGAGAAGAAAAAAGGGGGTAAAGAGAGGGGAGGGGAAGGGAGATGAAAAGGTAAAGAGGTGAGAGGGAGAGGGGAGAGGAAGGGGTAAAGAGAAGGAGATGGGAGGGGGAGAGGGGTAAAGAGAGGGAGAGAGGAGAGGAAGGAGTAAAGAGGCGGGGAAGGGGGATAATAGTGGGTTCACTTTATTATTCCGAGGTCCAACAAAA
>BOPN01000623.1:17500-25000 GCA_017312705.2 Penaeus japonicus
CTCTTTCTTTCTGTCTGTCTGTCTTTTTCTTTCTTTATGTCTGTCTGTCTTTCTCTTTCTTTCTTTAAGTCTGTCTGCCTTTCTCTGCCTGTGTCTGTCTGTCTGTCTGTCTGTCTGTCTGTCAATCTGTCTGTCTCCCTTCCCTTTCCCAATCTCCCCTTCCCATCCTTGCCATCGCCTCTTCTTATCCGATCTTCCTCTTATCTCCCCCTTTACCTCCTCCTCTCCCCCCTTCCTTCTCTTTCTCCCTCAACATAAATGCACATATGGAGACAAGAACTTCAACCTTGGCAAATGTTTCGTGTACTCTGGCGGAGTCCGTAGGTCACGTGATCGAATCACGTGCTTGCTTTCTTCCGTCGTATTTTATTCATAGTTGTTTGTCTGTTTGTTTGTTTTGATGTATTTACTCCTTATTACGTATTTTTTTACTTGTTAGTTCGTTATTAAAAACAATACTCATAATTGCGGGTTTTTTTTGTTTGTTGGAATATTTTACACACTCACACACCCACCCACTTAGAACACACCTGAACACCCTAACACTTCCCTTCACTATCCTTACCCCAACCCTTTCCCCACCCCACCTCACTCTACCTACCCCCATCCTAACCCATCCCATACCCCCATATCTCCTCATACCCCACCGACCCCAACTTCCCCTAAGAAACCGTGAAGCGCACATTTCACAAACCAAATTACATGCAAATCCAGCCTTATAATTAGCAAGGCGAAAGTGCTGACAGCCGGTTCATTAACGAGGCGTCTGGAAGCCTGAATATTCACACGCAACAGATTCCACGCGTTCTTTCAGCCGATGGTGGGGGAGGGGGGAGGGGGAGGGAGAGGGGGTATAGAAGGATGGGAGGAGGGAAGGGAAGACACGGATGAGGGGAAGAGGGAGGTGGAAGTTGAGGAGAAGTAGGGGGGAGAGAAGGTGAAGGGGAGGGGCGGCAGAATGAGATAAGGGAAGGAGGGGAATGAGGGAAAGAAGGGGAAAGAGAGAGGGGGAGAGGGGGCTGGAAAGAACGGTGTTGAGAAAGGAGGGAAAGAAGGAGAGAAGGAAGGGAGAGAAAGAGAGAGAGGGGATAAGAAAGACAGAGGAAGATATGAGCGAGGGTGTGAGAAGGAAGGAGAGAGGAGGCCAAGGGAAGGAAGAAGGGAGTAGGGACGAGGATTCTGAAGAGGAAAAGGGGAGAGGGGGGGGGGGGTGACACATGAGTATGATTTACAACTTTTCGCAGGGGTAAAGGGGGGGGGCTGATTAGATAAGATATGAAGACATGGTAAGGCAGGTGATAAACATGACAGTTTTCCTACAAAGAGCAAATATAAACCATACATTGCAATAACAATGGTGCTGGAAATACTATCGATAATGATGATGAGTAATGATAATAATACTAAACACAATATCAATAAAATCAGTATCAGTATTGCTATTATCAACACAATCACTGTCATTATTCACATTACCATCACTATCATTATGAATATCATCATCATCATTATCATCATCACCATTATCCCTTTTCCTATTACGTCTTTATGCTACAGCCGCAACCAGAAGACAAAAGACAAAACAAAATTAATTCAAGTTACTCATTACTTCACAACCGACAGAAAAGGGTGAGAAAAGAGACAGGAAAATAGGAGAAAGGGAAAGGGAAAGGGAAGGGAAGAATAGAAAGGGGAAAAAGTGAAGGAGAGAAAGGGGGGAATCGGAAGAAAGGGGAAGAGATGAGGAGCAGCAATGAAGAAGGTGAAAGGGAGATAGAGATATAGAAAAGAAAGGGAGGAAAAAGAGGTAATGGAAAAAGAAAGAAAGAAAAGGGGAAAAGACGGAAAAGGAGTAAGGGAAAAAGAAAATAAAAGAAAAAGAAGGAAAAATATGGCAATAGCAGAAAAAAAGAAGGAAAAGGAGACACGACGAAAGGCAGAGAGGAATGAGAAAGGGAAATATAACAACACCTCCGGGCTAAAGAGAGCCCCTAAAAATATCCCCATAAAAGGTTGATAACCGATAAGATAAGCACAGTCGACTGACCTTCCTCCTGGGCTGACCCCTGGCACCCTCGTCAACACGGGGCAGACACACACACACACATACGTACCTGAAATGGAACGAGAGATATAAATATGTTGTAAAATTAGAATAGATAAATACAATAAAAAATAAAAGAACAAAAAGAAATGTAGAACGAAAGGTGTATTAACAAAATAGTTCAACATAGATCATACAATACCAAATACGGTAAGGCTAGATATACGAAGGTAGATTTATAGATTGATTGATTTGCTGATATGAGGTCATCACTTCAGTTGAGGTCAGCACTATGTCAACTGAAACCTCATATATGCAGCTGAACAATTTCAGTTCAACAGACCACGAGGAGGAGCCATCTTAAAACAATATACTTGTAAGAGAATGCAATATCATAACATGCAAACAGTTAAATGAGAAACAATAAGAATATACAATGAAAAAAATACGAGGAAATTTCTGAAATAGAATCATAATCAAACATAACACAAGGAAGTAAAATAAAGTAAAGTATCACATAATACACACGACACACACTTAACAGAAGACCTTTAAAAGAAATTACAAAAAAAAATCGCCCTTTCCTCTATACTTAAACCAAATAATCTTCCGACAAACATCCCCCAAATAACAAATAAACAAAAGCCGATACATATTTACCAAGACGAAAAATCTCGCAATCCAAATCTCTCTAACAAAGGACACAACGAGAGCTGAAAGTCAATCAAAGATTACAAGCGCCGCGGGTCACTTGGGCCTGGGGGGAGGGGGGGGAGAGGGAGGGCAGTTCGCAGGAAGCTAATAAGGTCAAGAGAGAATGCAGTCGTCCAGAAGAGGATCAAAGTAGAGGGAAGAAATAGGAAGGGAGAAACGTGTGAGAGGGAGGAGGAAAAATGATGATGAAGGGAAAGAACGAGAGGAAGGAGGAATAACGGAGAAACCGAGAAGGAAGGAAAAAAGGGAAGTAGGGAGGATAAGGAGGGGGTGGGAGGAGGAGGAGGAGGAGGGGGCGAAGGAGGAGTAGGTACAAGAGAAGGAAGAAGAGGAGAGGAAGAGGAGGATGGGGATGGGCGGGAGAGAGGAGCGAAGAAGGACAAGGAGAAGAAGGAGGATGGGGATGAGGCTTAAGGAATGCACGGGTCTGAATCTTCTTTCCAGATTGAGAATGTCTGGTGGTTTCTTTTTCTTTCTCGTCTCTCTTCTTCGTTCTCTTTCTCTCTCTCTCTTCCTCATATTTCTATCCTTCCACCATCGCTTTCTATCTCTCTTTCCTCTCTCTTTCTCCATCTCAATTTATCTATCCTTCTCCCCACACTCTCTATCTCTCCCTGTATCTCCCTCTCTCTCGTTCTCCTTTCCCTCTCCCTGCCAATAAAATCTACCTCTTCCTGCCCCCTCTCCTTCTCCTTCTCCCTCTCCCTCCACCCTTCTCGATCATTCTTTCTCTCCCTTCCCCTTCCCATTCTCCTCCACCTCTTCCTGTAGCAAATAGAACGAGAAAAATAAACAATTAATTGAGCGAAAAAGGACGAACTTAGAAAAAATACAAAAAAGGGAGAAAAGTTTCCTGTAAAACGTCAGTCAACCTTCTTTCCCCCGTCAACTGCAGTTCGCCGATAATGCTGTTACGATAACTGACGTACATCTCGATATATTGGATTATTTTCCTTTGTCGCAGGTGTCAGTGACCTCGCGTCAGCTCCGGAGATCAGCGGTGTTGTCAGGGAGAAACTCACGCACGTGAAAGAGGCCGTCAGCGTTACTCGTGTGCTGTTGTTAACATCGGGTCAGCGGTGTTGTCAGCAATGTGGCGGAGACGGAGGGAGCAGATGTTGTTACAGGGCTTGTTTAAGGTGTTGATGTAAAGCCGAGACGGAGGCGGCGCTACAGGCTGACGGCGGGGAGATTAACACATAAATTATACTTATACAAGACACACGTATGCAACGCATTCGATGCACGCGCGCGCACGCACACAAACACACACAAACTCGAACTTTTAGAAACATACACCAAACAATAAAACGAACAAGCACAAAACAAACACAAAAATAGTAAATCGTAAAGGGAATCCGACCTCCGAATCTTAATAACACCAAACCACACAAACCAAACACACGCGAATGCCTCCCCCTAACACATACACACACACACACACACACACACACGTCGGCATCCTTAGGTACGCAGAGATCATCTCGCATCTCACAAGGCCAGCATCAGCAGGAGGTCCTAGTGTCTCAGCATCACTGTTATCTCCCACACAGGCCCTCCCGGTGCTCTCGCCGTCGGATCCCGCAGCCTTCCCAGCATCCCACGGCACTCTGTGGATCTGATACTGAAGGATGCTGGGGTCATTTGTCTTCTTGGGTGGAGTCGCGAGGTCGCTAAAACGCCGCCCCGCCCATGGGGTTCCTAGTACGTGGGGGGGGGGGGGATTGGGGGGTACTGTCTAATGTGTGGAGGTATGTATGTGCGGACGTGGAGTAGAGGCGGTATTCTGATTGCGGTAAAGTTTGAGGGCGAGATTGTGATTGTATGTGTGTATCTGTGTGTGCATGTGATAACTGCTATTGCTGTAGTTGTGTGAAGGCTTATGTGCGTATATTTACATGCGTGGTTACTATAATTATTATTGTGACTGTAACTGCATTTGAGATACCATGTGCATCTGACATTGCGTAGTTTGGCAAGCCGGTGAGTCGGGAGGGGGCCGGTGTGTGACTGACGTGTGCATAAGCGCGCATAACAAAGCTTGCAAACCACTGTCGACACATAACGCTAACATCCACGCATCTTTGTTATCTTCTACAGCTAACGTAAACATCCATGCATCTTTGTATTTAAATCTGTACAGACAGACCGAGCATACACCCAGTACCTTTGTCTCCGTAATTAAGCAGTATCTGACCGTGAGAACTGGACAGAAAGTGACAGTGTTTTCGAACATTATTTCACTGTCACCGCAACATCTCTCCTCCCTCATCTCCTCTCCGATATATATGCTACCATGAAGCCTTATTTTCTAAACATCTAACTACGTATTCATTTATTTTTTTCTGGACAAATCTATTTGCACTTTATTTGCATCTATATCTATATCTATATATATATATATATATATATATATATATATATATATATATATATATATATATATATGTATATATGTACTCTGCTTCTGTCTTATACTGTCATTCTTAATAATTACTCACATCTATATAATCACTATGAGCACACTATACCATTCTACAACTATAACAACACTACACCATATTACACTATACCTCATTGCTCCTGGAGTCTGCTTCCCCTCAAGTGTCATTCTTCAATCCTCTTTTCTACATCCTCCCCTCACTCTCCTTCCCTCACACTCAACTCCCTCCCCACAAACCTCCCTCCCTCATAATGATCCCCTTCAACGGTTGACACTATTCCTCAGTCACCATAAAAGGCTGTGGCACCATAACGACTGTCGCCGCGCCCTGTCACCATATACAAAAGTTCCTCTTCTTGGGTTGAATGAGAGAGAGAGAGAGAGAGAGAGAGAGAGAGAGAGAGAGAGAGAGAGAGAGAGAGAGAGAGAGAGAGAGAGAGAGAGAGAGAGAGAGAGAGAGAGAGAGAGAGAGAGAGAGAGAAACCCAAATAAACAGGGAAAATATAATACAAAACTTCACAAAAAAATAGAACACCGAAATACTATTCAATAATATAGCCTAATGAATATCGTCACTGTTATTTTTCCCTATCCATTATTTGAAGAATCTCAACCAATTTCCCCCTCAGTTTGGTAACATTGGACTTTTTTTTTAAAGGACGTTGTTTTATAAACTAAAAAAGATTCTTTACTTCACAATACATATGGAAAATGTTAACCAAACCTAACATCAAATTCATCAAAACACTCACTCCCCCCTCTCCAAAAAAGGATAAGAAGATCTAAGAACTCCAACATCTAACTTAAGTTTCTGTTTCGGAATTCGCACAAACAGTCCGAATTCTGAGCGTATTGAGCAAGGAATGTTGATCACCGTGTCGACCCCCCCTCTCTCTCATTCTCTCTCTCTCTCTCTCTCTCTCTCTCTCTCTCTCTCTCTCTCTCTCTCTCTCTCTCTCTCTCTCTCTCTCTCTCTCTCTCTCTCTCTCCTTTTTCTCCTCCTTTCCTACCTCCCCTTTTCCTTCGCAATCACACCTTCCCCCATTCTTATCCCCTCCCCTTCTCTTCCCTCTCCCTCTTCCTCTCCCCCCTCCCTCTCCTTTTCCCCCTTCCTCCCTCTCTCCCCCCCCCTCCCTCTAAGCTGCTTAAAAAACACGTCGCCGCCGGTTGCAGAGCCGGTCGGCTGTCTGTCCGTCACTCCGGCTCCCCCGCAAGACCAGCCTGTTTAATGGCTGTCACGAACGACCTGCGGTGTGCGAGAGAAAAAAAGTCTGAAAGAAATAGTCACGAATTTACATCTTTAACCGCGGTGCCTAAACGACTCGGCTAAGACTTGACAGAGTCGACATTCCCCCCTTTGTGTCTCCCTCCATATTCTATATTCAAGTTTTGTTTTTTTCTTTTGTGTTGTTTCTTTTACTCAGCGTCGGGTCGGGTTTCAGCAACTCCCCTCCCAGAGAGAAACAACGTAACAAATGTATAAATGTGTGAGTGAGTGTGTGTTAGTGTGTGTGTGTGTGGGGGGGGGGCATGTATGCACGCATTAATATAGCTATACTTTAATATATTCATATTTATCAATAAATCTTCCTTACTGCTTATCTGCCTATCAGTCTGTCCGCTCTCCCATCTGACTCGATCTTCTCTCTATCGAGCTTTGTCACACCCGCCCGAAGTGACATCACCTTCGCCAGAGCCCTAACGCTCCGAAGGATCCCCCGAAGGCTCCGCTAATCCTCAGCAGTTCAGGTCGTCCTAGACCCCGATCGCTACCTGCCCTCTTAATCGTCCTCTATCGCCCCCTTCAGCACCCCCCTTTATTCCTCGCCCCCCCCCTCACCTCCCTCTCACCTTTCAGACCGAGGGCGTCTCCCTTGAAGATGGGAATTTTCGCATCGTAAACCCTAAGCCTCCTGCGCCATCACTCGCCTCTCCTTGAACACGCGCTGAACAACGTGCAGAGACCCTTCGCACTCTCTCTCTCTCTCTCTCTCTTCCTCTCTTCCTCGCCCTTTCGCGCCCCTAGACACCTAATATAAACACCTACTTTCCTATGGGAGGGGGGGGAGGGGGGTTGGTCAGGTAGGAGGGGGGATAGGGCGAGAAGGGAAGGTGTCGTCATCGTCTCTCTCTCTCTCTCTCTTCTTCTCTTCTTCTCTCTCTCTCTCTCTCTCCCCTCATCCTAATTCCCTCCTCTATGTGCCAACACTAGCATCAACATCGACACAAAAAGAGGCCTTCTTGTCACAACATGGGGGGCGCAAATCCTTTCTTCTCCCCCAGCTTGGGCCTTGAAGGT
>BOPN01000623.1:37717-47717 GCA_017312705.2 Penaeus japonicus
ACTTCAGGGAAGAGCTTAAATATGAATCTGAATGAGAAGAAAGATTTTTAAAAAATACGTCAGTTAGGAAAGTAAATATAATCCTTAATCTACACAACAGCTGATTTACTTTGTTGTTTTTTCTTCTCTATACTCTTCAGTGTTTTATCCTTATTATCATCATCATCATCATCATCATCATCATCATCATCATCACCATCGTCTTCATCATTATCATTATTATTATCATTATTTCTATCATCACCATTATCACTATTATTGTTATTATTATTATTATTATTATTATTATCATTATCATCATCATACTTCTACACCCTTGACCCTCTTATGCTCGTCTTCCGCGATATGGGAAATATATTATAATAGATTTTACTACACACCTTTTATTTTCTTATGGGTTGTCTGGTAGATGGTTGACTTTCAATGCAAGAAAGAGGTTGCTAGGCCTCGACACTATCCTGTGAGATTTGGCCTGTTTTTTTTTCTGTTGTTGCTTTTTTAATATGATACTTTTATTCGTGTGTCAATTTTCTTAGTTTTCCTTTTGCTAGATTTGCATGTTTTATCTTATTTTTTGTTTGCTTATTACTATTACTATTATTATTAGTTTAATCTTTATTCTCTCTCTCTCTTTTTTTTTTCATATTTTTTTCTGTTCTTCTCCGCTTTCTTTTTCTTTGTTTTATTTTTCTTCTTCTTTTACTTGTTCTTCTTCTATTTGTCTACTTCTTCTTCTACTTCTTCATCTTCATCTTCTTTTTCTTTTTTTCTTTTTCAGCTTCGTCCTCCTCTTCTTCTTCCTCCTCCTTCTCCTCCTCCTCCTCCTCCTCCTCCTCCTCCTCCTCCTCCTCCTCCTCCTCCTCCTCTTATTATTCCTCCTCTTCTTCTTGACCATGCTCCCCCTCCTCTTCATATGCTTCTTCTTCTTCCTTCTCTTCCACTGCTATCTAAACCAGGGTACATCTATCCTGATTCAGATGTCTGTCTCTAAACAACTGATCTGATTTCAGTTTATTTTGTTTCTTCTGTGTTTCCCTCTTTTTGTTTTATTTTTCAATCTTTCTCTTTTTTTCTTTCTTGTTGCCCTTCTCATTTTCTTCTTCTCTCTCCATCTTCTCCTGTTCTCCTCCGCTTCTTCTGCTTTTCTTCGTCTTCTTTTTCTCCTTCTTTTTCTTCCTCATTTTCGTCCTCTTTCTCCTTTTTCTCCTTCTCCCCATCTTTGCTCCTCCTTCTTCTTCTTGTTCTTCTTTTTCCTCCTCCTCACCCCCATCCTCCTCCTCCTCCTCCTATTCCTCTTTCTCCTCCTCCTCCTCCTTTTCTTCCTATTCTTTCCCCTTCTCCTCCTGTTTCCCTCCATGATCTACCCCTTTTCCGTCCTTCTTCCCCTCCGCTTCTTCCCGTCTTCCTCTTCTTCCTCCTTTACCCCTACCTCCTTCACCCCCCTCCCCCCTCCCTCCGACCTGCAGATCCTTCGGAGGTCAAAGACGCTATCTAAAGAGCCGTTTTATGCAAATGAAAGAAAGAAACAAAAAGAGTTTATTTACCACCATCAACGTCCATACTAATTAACAGCCTTGGCCAACGACAGTGTGGCTTTGCTTGCTTGCTTGTTCGTGGGCGTGGGCGTTGACCAGGGCGTTACGAGGATCCTTTGCAGATCCTTTGCTCCTTCTTCTTTTCTTCGCCCTCCTTCGTCCATCATTTGTAATTCTTTCCACTTTCCTTTTTCTCTCATTTTTCTCCCTTCTTGTACTCTTTTGCTCCTTTTTATCCCCTCATTCACCCTTCTTCTTTATTTCCTTTACCCTTTAACTTTCCTTTATCTTGCTCTCTCCTTTACCACCCAACTACCCTCCTTTATTTCTTACACCCTTTTTCGCCACTTCTTGTTCTCTATTTCCATCCCCCTCTTCCCTATCTGCCCTCATTCTTCTTTCCTTCACCATCTCTGCTCCTACACCCTCTTCTTCACACCCTCCGCCCCTCTTACCTCTCTCCTTCTCTCTCCAACTTCCTCCTTCCATTTTCTGATCTTCTCTTTGTGTTCATTTTCAGTGCCGTGTGATTCATTGTTCCGACAGCACGTGTGTTTGTCGCTGCGATGTATTTAAGGTGCATACAAGTGTGTGTGTGTGTGTGTGTGCGTGCGTGTGTGTGTGTGTGTGTGTGTGTGTGTGTGTGTGTGTGTGTGTGTGTGTGTGTGTGTGTGTGTGTACAGTGCGAACCTGTCAGAAAAGAAGATTCCATTCGACTGGCAGGTTTGTGCTATCTTTGGTGTCTGGAATCTTCAGGCTTATAATATAGTCAAGCATGAGCTCGTTCCTGACACAGTCTTAGAAGTATACGACATAGCATGGCATTGCAGATCGGGGATAATATCTCTATTCGAAATCCTACTTAAAAGAAGTACACCACACACTCCTAACTCAATCCGGACCTCACTCAAGTCGTACACAAATTATGTTCAATCCACAACATTCTTCATTCATGGATCTGCATTCCTAGATTTGCCCTTGATCCTTTTTCACAAGATAAAGATTGACGACCTTTTCCCCCCTGTGACCTCGGGCCGCCTCCCACGTCCAGAGGTGTTCTATTGTCTCTCTTCATGTCCAGTGTTCTGCATACGCCCGCCGCACCTCGACGCTCTCCGCCGTGGCTGCTGAAGTGGCATGGTGCGTTTTTTCTGAAGTTACGAATATTAGTTATTTAGTTATGTTTAGCAAGTAAACATTAAATGCTGCCTTCATAAATTACATATATGTGTTTACACATACACATATGTGTGTGTGTGTGTGTTTATGTACGTACGTACGATTATATTGTGTTCTGTGTTCTGTGCAATACACTCGCCCTGTTTTCATCCATCCAGTGCCTTACCAATACCCGCATTCTACGTACCCTCTTAATTAACCACTGTACAAGGTTACTTCCTGTGGGTATTTTAGTTTATTTACTTTTTGTTTGTGTTTTTTTCCTTTATTTATTCATATTAAATTTTGTTTAATCATGAAATTTATTTTTGCTTTCGTGATATTTAAACCTATTATATGTTGTAAAAATATCCACGGTATAGTCAATAAATTCCAAAGCATACTGCAGCATATTAAAAAAAACGATAATCACGCACGCTGTATCATAAACAATTATGTCTGCATCTTTCCACCTTGCAAAGACCGAAAAGAAAATTAAATAGTGAGTAAGGAGAGAGAGGGAGAGAGAGAGAGAGAGAGAGAGAGAGAGAGAGAGAGAGAGAAAGAGAGAGAGAGAGATGGATAAAAGAAAGGGGAAGATTTAAAAGACTATAAGGACACCAACTCTTTTAAAAAGCACCAAAAGGTCGGCGAGATTCAGTTCCGCCCCTATAAAACTCAGCCAGTGAATAAATCAAGACTCGAACGCCCCGGGAGATGGGATGGGGGGGGGTGAGGAGTTAGAGAGGAAGAGTGAGGGTGTTAAGGATAGGGGGGGGGGGGGGAGGGTGGATAATATGAAGGGGTAGGAAGGAGGGAAGGAAAAAAAGGGTGAAGGGAAGGGCGGATGAGATAAAGGAGTAGGGAGGGGGGAGAAGATGAAGAGGTAGGAAGGGGAAAGGGGAAGAAGGGGTAGAGAGGGAGAGGGGGAAGAGGAAGGGAAAGGGGGAGGAAGAGGAGGAAGGGAAAAGGGGTGAAGGGGTAGGAAGGGGGAAGGGATAGAGAGGGAGAGGGGGGAAGAGGAAGGGAGAGGAGGAAGGGAAAAGGGGTGAAGGGGTAGGAAGGGGGAAGGGGTAGAGAGGGAGAGAAGGAAGGGAAAAGGGGTGAAGGGGTAGGAATGGGGAAGGGGTAGAGAGGGAGAGGGGCAAGAGGAAGGGAAAGGGGTGAAGGGGTAGGAAGGGGGAAGGGGTAGAGAGGGAGAGGGGCAAGAGGAAGGGAAAGGGGTGAAGGGGTAGGAAGGGGGAAGGGAGAGGGTAGGGGGTGTCTGGTGTGCCTGTGTCTGCCTGGCCGACACCGTCTGCGTAGCGTCAAATCTCGGAGCCTGACCTTGCCAGACGACCTCACTCATTCATTGTCCCGAGGGCTGTCATAGTCTTTTTTAAACCTCCCTCATCTCATTTTTTATTATCATTATCATTAGTTTTTTTTTTATCCGAGGTGGCTGTAACTGTATCATGAAAGTGAGACGACCGTTAACCTTCTCGTGAAAAGTCGTTAAAGCGCATAACGACTCTTCGGGGTTTTAGCTCTTAAAGGCTGTTGTGTTTCGACGTTCCTTTGGGGATTCCTAAGTGGCTATTTAGGTCTCGTATTAAATATTCTTTGCGTATGGTGTTGACTCCCACTCAGCTGTCGTGTGAATATGAATATATCTTAACACACATATATAAATATATGTGTGTGTGT
The DNA here is from genome assembly GCA_017312705.2 of Penaeus japonicus. Lineage (NCBI taxonomy): Eukaryota > Metazoa > Arthropoda > Malacostraca > Decapoda > Penaeidae > Penaeus > Penaeus japonicus. Next base: position 42,097 of record BOPN01000623.1, read on the forward strand.
GTGTGTGTGTGTGTGTGTGTGTGTGTGTGTGTGTGTGTGTGTGTGTTTGTGTGAACAAAGAGAGGTAGAGGTTGAGGACTAAAGACTGAGAGAAGAAACTATATTACAAGAACGCCACCGAATGTGTATAGTCATTACTCACAAGCACGGATGGCTGACCACACGACCCTGACCTATTGCTAATACGAGTGGCATGTCATTTAAGGTTAAATGGTCGCCGTTGGAAGCCTTCATTGCGGTCTTGTGAGTCAGGGCGGCAAGGCAGAGTCCTGAGTCAGAGACGGAGGTTGTGAGAAGGGGCGTTTGAGAAAAGAATATGATAGATAGGAGGGAGGAGGAGAGAGAAAGAAGATGGGGAAAGAGGACGTGAAAAGGAGATGGAGAATGAATTAGTGTTGGAAAATAGGATGCAGAAAAGAGGGGATGAAGATGAGGGAGAAAGAAACGATGAATGAAGAAGAGGAGAGGGAAAGGAGGAGTCGAGAGGCTGGAGCATCTAGGGAGGGGGAGGGGGAGGGGGAATGGGGCGTCTGGAGGGTGATCAGGTCGACCTCTGATAAGGATACACTTGAGACGGGACTCGAGCCACTTATATATAGCTCAGCCTTGACCTCATATCAAGGGGGGGGGGGGGGGAGGTACGTGTCTTTGAATCTTTGACTTGATATTTTTCTTTTAGTAATTACGCATGGAAATACCTGTGTAGTTGTCTGCTTGTTAGTAATGATCATCATCCATTAACGCCAGGTGTGCATACATCATTAAGTAGGATTACTATGCGTAAATTAAGGAGATTATCAGTATTAAGGTGTTGGTCGTATTGAGTAAAAAAAAAACACACTAAATCAACCGCTGTGCTTTTCAGTACATCTTTTAATTAATCTTTACGGACTAAGCTAATAAAAAAGATAAATGAAATACTCGTCTGCGCTCCATCTGCGTTTCTCCCCATGGGATATGCATGCTAATCTCTCAAGACTACCTTCATGCTTAAAAAAATATACGCATAACGCTACAGATATGCCGAGAGTGTTGCAATGGATTGTATCAGCATGTTAGATATAGAGTCAATAGACGAATGATGATTATAGATCGGGAGCCCATTGTCTTCCATTGCATGATCAGAGACGTAAACAAAACGCGTCCTTTCGTCAGGCAGTCATGCAGTGCCGTAAAATCAGTCATGCAGTGCCATAAACCCATACTAGGATAAAAGAGATCACAAAGCTGTCCCATTATGTTGATGCTGGAAGGAGCACACAGCATATAAATGTACTAACAAGTATCACGGTGGTTCTCTTTGCTTGTGGTGAGTGAGATAAAAAAAAAAAAAAATAATAAACGGAACTTTCAACTATCCTCTTTAAAAAGAATTTTGACATTTACAAAATATATTTTTTCTTCTAATAAACCCATTTGGATTGCAAAACGTTACAGGATTTAAAGGATGTGGCGGCCCGGCCGACCTGCATCCTTTCACGACTGGATAAAGACCTTAGTCCAAGTGGCGTTTGAGATACTAAAGTCCCTCGTAACTATGCACATTCAGATAACGCGGTGACATTAGTTCCCCGTGCGAGAACGTTCACAAAAAAAAACGGACATTCGATCGTCCCTTGATAGATAGACGCGGATGGGGGGGGGGGGTGTCCGGTGTTTTATTTTAATGAATTTATGTTGATTTCTTGTTTTTTTATGTCTAGACATTTTTTTTTAAGATGGAATTTGCGCGGTGCATATAGATTTAAAAAAAAAAAAAAAAAAAAGGTAAAATTGAGTTCAAAATCCCGATTTAATCACCTTTGAGAAGATAAAAATCACAACGCCAATAATTAGAATTTGCAAAAGGGGAATTAGTAACGATGTTCTATGCTCTTATCGGCCTAACCCATCTTCAAAAACGTCATAGAACAAGGTCGCATCTGAACCACAAGTGACCCACTAACATGTGTTGCATTTAGACCTTGTTTTTTCCACTCTCTCTCTCTCTTTTAAATGTTGAAATTCTTGCTCAGACACCATACAAAACGTCAGTCAATCCCATCTCATCCTACCACAAAAAGGACCTTTAAAACCATAAACTATATGGTTGAGATGAAAAGTTTGGTTTGCTGATGATAACCTCTCTCGCTTGTTCCGCTAATTGAAGACAAAGGTGACTAAGAATTAGGCTCCAGGCGTATATATATTTTTTTTTCTTCTAAATTGAACATAACGCAAAGAGGGGGAGAGGGAGAGAAAGAGATGAAGAGAGAAAGTGAAAAGGAAGGGGTAAAGAAAGAGATGAGAGATAAAGAGAGAGAGAGAGAGAGATGAAAAAGTGCATGTAAACACCAAATCCAATTTTGCGGTAGACTGAAGAACAATGTAGGATGAAATCACTTCGCCATTATCTTGTAGGTCGTATCATAGACGCCCATTTCACACCGAGGACTCCTTTTATTCCACTTATTGAGAAGTGGCTAGGTAGGTGGACATTGCAGTTTTTCATCATTTAGAAGTGGTTAGAGATTCGTACAAGGAACAGAGCATGGATGTTACTTGGATTTCTCAATATATATTTTTTTATTTTCTTACATCTTGACCTTGTTATGTTTTTTTTAGCCTGTGTTAATGAGTGCGTTGGTGAAGTGCTCTAGTCATTAAACGGATCATTATTATTCGCATCACCACCGTAATTGGCACATCCACCAATTAGATGTAACTGATTTTTTCCCCTCAAATTCGAGTTAACGTCTGCCCAGGTTGTAACACGGAAAAGTTATCATTAAGGTGATATAAAATAGTATTTATTACAATCACCGTGTCATCCGAGTCATTGATTTTTGTTTTATCGTTATTATTACCAAAGAGTCAGCCATAGTGACTGAAGTTTTCGTTATAACAGAGGTACTTGCAGTAAGATAACTATGCCTTGCGATTTTTCTCATTAGAACGAAAAGCACACAGAAGAAGATCAGAAAATGGCGTAAAGACACTGTAATGAATTCAAGAGTAGCAACTTCTTAGCAAATGTCTTGCATCGCTTATTCCCAGGTCACAGCAATCGAACGCAAAGAAAACGAATCAAACAATCTACGAAACCTTGATAAATACAATCAGTAAATAGATAAGAAACTAAACAACCTCAACAAGCGTAGAACGATGCAAGAAAAACATAATCACAACACAAAAGTATTCGCAATAGTGATAGAAAACAATAGACCTACCCCCCTCCCATCCTACCTCCCCAAACAAAACAAGTAAAACAAAAAACAAACAAAGCCACTACGCCGAAAAGTTTACGGAATGGTGACGTCACCGAAAAAGAACAATTACATGCGCTCTCCGCGAACGGCGTGCCACATTAGGCGGCCCAATCTGACTCGCATTTGTGATTCCATCGGTAATAAACTTGCGTCGAACATCGCGTGCCTTATTAGGGACTTGCACTTAATTACTTATGATGCAGCTGGTTTGCTCTCGCGGCCCATGAATAAATTGATTAGCCGGACGAATCCGCCGCCTCTCCCTCCCCTTCTTCCTCCTCCTCTTCCTCCTCCTAATCTTCTTCTTCTCCTTATCTCGTCCACTTTTTTTCATTTTCATTCCACGCTTCTCTTGATCTCCCTTTTTCTCCTTCTTCTATTTCCTCTTCCTTCGTCTCTTCTTTCTTCTTTCTCTATTTTTCCTACTTGTCTTCTTTCTCCTTTTTCCTGCATTTTTATCCAATTTCTCTTCTCTTCTTCCTCTTTTTCTTCCTCCCCCTCTTCGACTTCTTCTTTCTCTTTCACCCTTCTTTCTGTTTCCTCTTCCCTCTTCTGCGTTCTTCTCTTCTTCCCTCTTCTTCCTCTTCTTTCTGTTTCCTCTTTCCCCTCTTCTGCCTTCTTCTATTCTTCCCTCTGTTTCCTCTTCTTTATGTTTTCTCTTTTCCCTCTTCTGTTTTCTTCTCTTCTTTCCTCTTCTATCTTCTATTCCAAGTATTCATTCACCGCCACAAAGAGATCGTTGTTTCTTTATTACCTCGTATTGCAACTTTTTCTCAATACTGCCTTTCGGTTATTATGCAGACTGTTGCATTGTTGATCATCGAACAAGGTTCCAGGAAGAAGAGGAAAAGGAAACGAAATTAGAAGAAGAAGGTTAAAGAGAAAGAAAATGAAGATGAAGAGGAAAGAAAATGAAGAACAAGAAGAAGGTGAAAGAGAAAGAAAATGAAGATGAAGAGGAAAGAAAATGAAGAACAAGAAGGTTAAAGAGAAAGAAAATCAAGATGAAGAGGAAAGAAAATGAAGAACAAGAAGAAGGTGAAAGAGAAAGAAAATGAAGATGAAGAGGAAAGAAAATGAAGAACAAGAAGGTTAAAGAGAAAGAAAATCAAGGTGAAGAGGAAAGAAAATGAAGAACAAGAAGAAGGTGAAAGAGAAAGAAAATGAAGATGAAGAGGAAAGAAAATGAAGAACACGAAGAAGGTGAAAGAGAAAGAAAATGAAGATGAAGAGGAAAGAAAATGAAGAAGAAGGAAAGAAGAGAAATTAAAACATGTAAGAGAAAGAAATGAAAATTGAGATAAAGAAGAAGGAGGAAGAGAAAGAGAAGAAGAAGAAGAAGAAGAGGAGGAAGAGGAGGAAACAGAAGCTTTAGGAAAAAAAGACTAGAATACGCAGAGAAAGGAGAGGGGAAAAAAAGGATTTTGTCACAGCAATTATTTGTCAGGTTGAGTGACGTCTGTGATGAATCAAGATTTCAGATCAGCTCCTCGTCGAGAATTGCGACCCTTTAAGGAATTACTCTTAACCTTTGCCTTTTTGCAGGAGTCCTGATCGATACATATTCTTGCTTCGTTCTCTCTCTCTCTATATATATATTCTTTATCTACTTAACTCTCGCTCTGTCTCTTTGTCTGACTTCCTCTGTCTCTTTGTCTCTTTGTCTCTCTGTCTCTGTCACGTTTTGAGAGAGAAAGAAAAGAGACTGGCGGAGGCAGTCTCTCCTGTCACACTTCTTCCCATCCTTCTCTCCCCATCCTTTTCTCATCCTCCCCATTTTCTCCCTCGCCATTCTCACATTCCTCCTCCCCCCCCCCCCCATTTTTCTCCCCCACCGCTTCTCACATCCTCCCCTTCTCCTCCCCTGAACCAGCTATACTAACGCAAGGCTATCTCGCTCCTCTTTACAGATCCAGTATTAAGATGACCAAGACGTATTCTCTCTCTCTCTCTCTCTCTCTCTCTCTCTCTCTCATGACCAAGACGTATTCTCTCTCTCTCTCTCTCTCTCTCTCTCTCTCTCTCTCTCTCTCTCTCTCTCTCTCTCTCTCTCTCTCATTCTCTCTCTCTCTCTCTCTCTCTCTCTCTCTCTCTCTCTCTCTCTCTCTTCTTCTTCTTCTTCTTCTTCTTCTTCTTCTTCTTCTTCTTCTTCGTTCTGTGCGTGTGTGTGTTCTTGTTTCTACCAATCTGTATCCATTTTCATTTCCTATATTTCTTATTTTGAAAAGATGTCATTCCGTTCAATAATTCGCGAGAATAGAGGGAGGGGAGGGGGACATACCAACCAGGAGGCAACGGCCGACTTGCCTCCCCCACTTTGTTAGGTAATTGCATCAAGGGACACCATTATGAGGTCATTTGCCCATTCAAGGA
>BOPN01000623.1:52717-57717 GCA_017312705.2 Penaeus japonicus
GAAACATGTGACTGTTATCCATTTACTTATTTTTTTCAATATTCTATATTTATTTACGTCGGTGTCCTTGTTCACGCCTCAACACGATCATATAAATAAAATATAGTCTGAGAGATAATCAAGACGACGATATTTGTTCTAAGAAAGAACATAAAAAAGAACACAGAGCTTCGGCGTTCTTCAAGAAAGCAGTAGATGAAGATACGAGAAGAACTTGCTTGTTTGTTTTTTTGTTTTGTTTTTTGTTTTTTGTTTTTTTCTCTCTCTCGTGCATTCCCGGATCTCCTCAATTAAACTGATAATTGTTCTGCATATTGGGAACGAATGTGAAGATAGAGTAATTATGAAATGAGGGTGGTTTCTCAAAAAAGAATGTATGAAGTTTGTGTGTGTGTGTGTGCGCAAATCAGAGGGAAATAAAGAAAGAAAGGAAGAGAGGGGAGGGGAATGGAATACAGACGGAGACAGACACAGAAAAAAGGAAAGTCAAACAAACAGACTAAGAATGAAAGAGACACGAGTAAACAGAGACAGAGAGATAGAGAGAGAAAGAGAGAAAGAGAGATAAAGAGTGAGAGAAAGGGAGAGAGAGAGATAAAGAGTGAGAGAGAGAGCAAGAGAAATAGAGATCTAGATAAAGAGTGAGAGAGAGAGAAACAGGGTATGAGAGAGAGAGAGCAAGAGAAAAAGAGATCGAGATAAGGAGTGAGAGAGAGAGAGAGAGAGCGCGCGATAATGTATGCAAGATGCAAAAGTGAGAATCAGCGAGCCCGCCCCGCCAACGACCCGCCGACCCGCTCCGGCCGCCGTCCGCATTGTTGCCGACTTGCCCGTCCACCTGTCAGCCTTGCTTCTAATCTCTCACTCTCAAAGTCTTCGGAGAGAGATTTCTTTGCGTGAAACCAACGGCGTCGAGGCTAAGGCAAGCTCCCCAGCGCTTGGAGTTGCTCCTCGAGGCGGCGGGAGTAAATGCCGACGCGGTTGTGTATTTCATGATTCGGAGTGCGTTTCTTCGAGTCGCTCTAGACTACTGATACGCCCCGACTCGTAGCCACCCTCGCTTGGTGATGGCTAGGTCTTTCCCCTTTCCTCTTGTTAGTCTTCTTTTTTTTCATTCATACTAATGAGTAATAAAAAGAAAACATCAGAGAGAAAAAAAAAGAAACACAAAAAGCGCCGTCAATCACAGCGAAGAATAAAAGAAGGGGAAAAAGTAACTCGGTCAGAGTGTACCGTATGACGAAAGATTTGAAGAAAGTAAAAGGACTCGACACCACCACCTTCTGCCCTCACCTCTCCCCCTACCCCCCCCCCGACCCTCTTCAAACCCCTCCCACCCCCTCCTACCCCCCTTCCACGAGCCACCGAGACGCCGCGTTCTGGCAGCTCGAAAGGAACAAAAACTAGCCCGCTGGAACTCACCCCTTCCTCCTCCTTCTCCCCCTCTCTCTCCCTCTTCTTCTACCCCCTTTCCCTCTTTCTTCCTACTCTTTTCTAATTTCTTCTTTGGTTTCTTTTCCGCCTTTCTTCTTTTAAACCCTGTCATCTTCTCCTTCTCTCATTTGTTCTTAACATCTAAATCTATTTGCGCTTCCTCCCTTTCTCTTTATCCCTCTCCCTTTACCTCTCCTTTTTTATGCCAGCTTTTCCATCTATTCCCTCCTTTTCTCTCTTACCCTCTCCTCTCCTTTCTCTCTCTATCCTTCCCAGTTTCGTATTTATTTTCTCTCCTTCCCTTTCTCTCTATACCTCTCCCTTTCCCTTCCCTCCTTCCACTGCCTTGTTTGGAAATCCAGTTCTTTAAAAATTACCACTTGATTTAATATACAAACTACTGTAGTGTGTGTATGTGTCTGGAATATCTTCTCATCCTTGTTCTCCCTCCTTATCATTCTCCCTCTTCCTTCCTCCTTCCTAGCTCCCTTCTCCATCTCTCCATTATCCTCCTTCCTTCCCCCTTCCTCCCTTCCCCCCTCCTTCCTCTCTGTTTCTTTCCTCACCCCTACTTTTCATCCTCGTTTCTTCTTCACTTCTTTCTCCTTCTTCTGTCTCCTTCATTCCCCTTTCCTCCCTTTCCTCCTCCCTTTCCTCCTCCTACCTCCCTCTTCTTCCTCCTTCCCCTCCTCGCCTCTCTCCTCTACTTCCCCTCCTCCTTCCTCCCTCTTCTTCCTACCTTTCCTCCTCACCCCTCCTCCTTCCTCCCTCTTCTTCCTACCTCTCCTCCTCACCCCTCCTCCTTCCTCCCTCTTCTTCCTCCCTCTCCTCCTCGCCCCTCCTCCTTCCAGACTGCAGGTGAGCCTAACGACCTTGAAGCTAGGTTCCCTGTTACAATTAGCAGGTGCTAGCGACCCCTGGCAAGCAGGTGTGTTCGTGAGTGTGTTGTCCCCGCGCACGTATGCACCTGCCGTAGTGTTGTCTCCGTGGGAACTGAGTCACTCTTTCGCTCCTGGTGTAGGGAAGAGAGGTTGGTGGACAAAGAGGGATGTGTATAGAAAGCAAATTGGTTTTATTTCAATAATTTTATTTTATTTTTCTTTAATTGGGCTGAATAGTTTGATATCATTGGATTATTTAGATTTGTTGATGATATGTACGCACGCCTACGCATGCGCTGTCAAGTAGCTTCGGGGATGTTCGCCCACGTTCAGATTCACAACGCGCTTACGCGTGTTAAAACGTATACGCCCACATGTCCACAAGTCCGCCCACACACGCGTACTCACTGAAGCATTCATGCATGTATGTTCATAGACAGCAACACTCAAACACACACACACACACACACACACACACACACACACACACACACACACACACACACACACACACACACACACACACACACACACACATCACACTCACTCACTAACAGACCCATTGATATTACCACCCGTTGTTCCTCTACTGATAAAGCTCTTCATCATATTCTCATTTCGTATTCCTTCTCATAAACAAAGGCCGGGGAGCTCGTGAGTGTAAAGAGCGTGTGTTTTCCTTCCTGATGTATTTTTCTATAGTCCCCCCTGGCTCTCGTTTTTTTTTTATATTCTTATTTTTCCGTTTTTCTTTCTCTCTCTGGTATTTGTTGATCCCTCTGGTCTATCTTTATCAATGTATTTTTTAAACTCCCATAAGAGGATTGTTGTTACTAGGTTTCTCTTTGTTGTTGTTGTTGTTGTTGTTTTGGGGGGATTAAGAGAAGCCTGTCGAAGATCAAAAGAAACAAAGAATAAGCAAATTATGATACATTGTCAGACTTCAATAGAAAATAAAGATTCGTGTCTGAATTTGGAAAAAAAATGAATAAATATATTCTAGATTTCAATATAAGATAAACATTAATTCCTGAGCTTATAAAGAATTAAAATCACTCGACTACAAACATTCCGTAAATAGATATGAATGAAGAAAAATTCTCCAAAATTTCGAATTTCTGGTGAATAGAAAAATATAATAGTTATCCCGCAATTTACCTCCGTTTTCATTCCAAGTGGTTTGTGTGGACGCAGCTGCTCTTCCCGAAAGTGTTGTGTGTAGGTGGCGTGTGGTTAAGTGCAGGACGCAGTTAAAGGTACAATGATAAGAGACACTACACACAAAAAAAGCAAATAGATTAGAATACGTAACAGGGGTAATAAGTAGACAATGGAGGAAGAAAAAAAATAAGGATATAATCCGTGTTTAGCAACGAAAACGAGGGAAATTTTGATCTCTTTGAAGACAATCTAGATAGTCAAAGAAAGTAACACAGCTTAGGATGAGACGGTAGGGGAAAAGGGAGATTTTTAATGGCCACCGAATTCGGAGAAGAAACAGTTACTGAAATGGCGTGTGTGGGACGACATCAGATTAAACAGTGGTGACCTCAGAATAGAAATGGGAGGAAAATTGTTTTCTGTGTACGATTGCGTATGGTAACGTTCGTTCATGCGTGCTTTTACGTGGGTCAGCATATGCGGTTTTTATGCGTGTCCCAGCATGGGTGTATGTGTAGGAAGGACTTCTTTCTTAAAACCTTCAAAGCCTAGCAACATGAAATTATATTTCCCTCCCTCTTCTCTGCGTCATACTTATCTCTCTCCTCTCTTCTCTCTGCCTTCCCTTCTCCAGTGTCCTCCTCTCATCTCCCTGTTCTCCCCGCTTTTCTCCTCTTTCCATGTCCTCTCCTCTCCCCTGGCTCTCCCCGCCTTCCCCTCTCCTCTCCTCTCTTCCCCTTCCTCACCCTCCCTTCTTCTCTCCTTCTCCTCCAGTGTCCCCGCCTTCTCCTCTCCTCTCCTCTCCAGTCTCCTCTCCTTCCCCTCCCTTCGCCTCGCTCTCTCCGCCTTCATTTCTCCTGTCTTCTCATCTCCCTGTTCTCCCCCCGTTCCTTCTCTTCTCCCCTCTTCCCCTTCCTCACCCTCTCCACTTCTCTCCGTCTCCAGTGTTCCCGCCTTCCCCTCTCCTCTCCTCTCCCAGTCTCCTCTCCTTCCCCTCCCTTCTCCTCGCTCTCTCCGCCTTCATTTTTCCTGTCTTCTCCTCTCCCTGTTCTCTCCTCGTTCCTTCTCTTCTCCTCTCCTCTCCCTCCTTCCTCCCCCCCCCCACCTCCTCCCCCCTCTCTACTACTACCAGGAGGACCAGGCAACCCAACAAATAATCCGTTCCTTCAGACACAAGACAGCACAGACTCCCCCAGACGCTGTGGCAGAAGACATGACTCAACCGGACTCGACTCAGGGCTCCTCTGAGACTTAAAGACGACTTAGAGGACTTATGGGAGCTGCAATAGAGCCATTTTTAAGGCCAAGGTCAAGGTCAGGTCATGCAGGGTGTTCTGGCGATGAATACGACTCCTCCTTGAATTGAAGTGACTCATACTCGCCGATTGAGTTTTATTTGTGTCAACACTCCGAGATGGGCTGCAAAGGGTCTGTGTTTGCATTCGTTTGTGTGTGTTTGTTCAAGAGGATGTGGGGGTCTTATTTGGCCAGGGCTTCTCTATTTGTTTGTAGGTATTCTCTTGT
>BOPN01000623.1:62717-72717 GCA_017312705.2 Penaeus japonicus
TGTCACCGTCGCCATCACCGTTGTCTGCTTTTGGGATCTTAATGTGCACACGCACACAGGGACAGAATGTGGCCTGCTTTGCTGCATGACTTTGAGTGCTTGCTTGTGGGAGGAGGTGATTGTGTGTGTTTGTGTGTGTGTGTATGTGTATGTGTGTGTGTGTTGTGTGTGTTTGTGTGTGTAGGAGAATCAGTGGTAAGATGTATATCTGTGTAGTGTAGGTTCTTGGGTATATGTATGATAATATATGATAAACATAAAAGTATAAAACAAGAGATGAGTATGTCTCCATGCTCGTCTTCCATATTCATTGCATTCTGTTGCGTGATCACGGGAGAGCGACACTTGCAGCGAGTGACTCACCAAAGTTACACACGACTCACGGGTCACCAGGCGCCTCACGAGGAGACGAGTCACGCCCCCGCACATGCACGTATGTACGCGTGCAAATGCGTACATTCATGCTTGCATCCATACTACATCAATTTCATAAAGTGCGGTATAGCTTTATCTCCAATTCATCCTCAGACACAAAGGCATACATATGCATGTGTATATATTTAGACACACATGCAGATACATACATACGTTCACACAAGTCCCAGAGAGACACATGGATCTTATCTCTGGCACGTCCGGATGGTTTGCTGATTTGATATGTCTGTTGAAAGTAAACATTTTCTATCCCTCAGATGAAGGATTGATGCTAATTGTGTATATATATATATATATATATACATATATATATATATATATATATATATATATATATATATATATATATATATATATATATTTATTTATATATATATATATTAATTTATATATTTATATATACGCATGTGTGTGTCAGTGTGTGTGTGTGTGTGTGTGTGTGTGTGTGTGTGGGTGGGTGGGTGGGTGGGTGGGTGTGTGTGCGTGTGTGTGTATGTGTGTGTGATCAATATGATTATGATTTTAACCATAGCCTCAACTTTTTTTTCTATCGTAGTTAGTGTCATAATTATAATGATCACTATAATAATTCTAGTCATTATTTACTGTCTGCTATATCCACAAAATGAAGGAAGAGGAATGAGAAAATGTAAGATGAAAAAAATAAGTAAAAGAAGAAGAAAAAGACTAATAATAAGAAAAAGACGTAGAAGAAGAAGAAGAAAAGAAAGAATAAGGAGGAGGAGAAGGAAAAGAAGAAGAAGAAGATGAAGAAGATAAGGAGGAGAAGAAGAAAAGAAAAGAAAAGGAAAAGAGGATAGGGAGAAGAAAATGGGGAAGGGGAAGAAAGAGAAAAAGAAGAAGGAGAAGGAGGAGATGAAGACGAAGAACAAGAACAAGTAAAATGAAAGCATGGACTGAAAGTCTCGGTTGCATTTACGAGTTGAATTCATCACGAAATGCTTGCGCCATTTTGTCACGCCTCAAGACCTCCTAAGGTGACTGACCCGAACTCCTTAGAGGCATCGCGTCTTCCGTTCCTCCTCCTCCTCCTCCTCCTCCTCTTCTTCTTCTTCTCTTTCATTATTTTTACTCCCCCTCCTCCTCTTCTTCTTCTTCTCTTTCATTATTTTTACTCCTCCTCCTCCTCTTCTTCTTCTTCTCTTTCATTATTTTTACTCCTCCTCCTCTTCTTCTTCTTCTCTTTCATTATTTTTACTCCTCCTCCTCCTCCTCTTCTTCTTCTTCTCTTTCATTATATTTTCTCTTCCGTTCCTCCTCCTTCTCCTCCTCTTCTGCTGCTCCATCATTTTTTTTTTCTCTTCAATTCTCCTCCTCCTCTTCATCCTCTTCCTCCTCTTCTTTTCCCTCATTTTTTCTCTTCCGTTCCTCCTCCTCCTCTTCTTCTTCTCATTCATTTTTTTATCCTTCTTACTCTCTTATTTCTTTCTTCTTCTACCTCTTTATTTCCTTTTCTATTCTATCATTACCGATTTCTTGTTCCCTTTTTTTCTTCTTTTTCTTCGTTCTTTTCCATCTCCCCCTTCTACTTGCTCTCTTGTGATTTTCTTATTCTTACCCTTTTATTTTTCTTCATCTCTGTTTACTTCGGTTATATCTTCTTGTTCCTCTTGATGTGATGTTATTCTTCTTCTCATTAACCTACATTATGAGGTCTTTGTGCAATGGGCTAATGTTGACTCTTCCCTTTCCCTCCTTCATGCGCCTTAGTCTCGGATATATATTTTCTTGTTATTTTTCTTCTTCATCAACGTCTTCTTCTTTTGCTTCTTTCTGTTTCTCTCTTCTATCTGTCTCTTCTTCTCGTTTTCTTTCTATTTTTTGTCTTGTTCTCTTTGTTCTCTTTCTTATCCTCATTCTTCTCTTACTTATCCTTCTTCTCTTTCTTCTCTTTCTTCTTCACCTTCTCTTTCTTCTCCTTCTCTCTCTTCTGCTCCTCCTTTTTCTTCCTCTCCTTCTTTTTCTTTTTTCTTCTTTTTTTATTTATATTTTCTTTTGTTAATTATTGTAATCCTCCTTATCTCTCTTATCTGCTTCGCTTCCAATCCAAGCTTTCTTCTTCTCTTATCTATCTCTGGAATGTTCACCTATGCCTCCATCTCCTCATCTCCTTTCCCTTTACTTTTACCTAGTCTTTCACTTCTCATTTTCCACCACATTTTATCATCCGTCGCTTTCACTTTCTTTTTTTTCTCTCTCTCTTTCTATCTAGCTAACTAGATATTTATCTCTTTCTGTCTCTCTTTCTCTCTCTCTCTATCTATCTATTTCTCACTCTCTCTCTCTCTTTCTCTCTCTCTCTCTCTCTCTCTCTCTCTCTCTCTCTCTCTCTCTCTCTCTCTCTCTCTCTCTCTCTCTCTCTCTCTCTCTCTCCCTCTCTCCCTCCCTCCCTCCCTCCCTCCCTCCCTCCCTCCCTCCCTCCCTTCCTCCCTCCCTTCCTCCCTGCTAATCTCCCTCCATTTCCTCCTTATCTCCTTTTCTCTTTGTGCGTGTGGCTTGTCCTCTTCTCCCATCTGGCAATGGATGTCCTAGTTAGTGACACCAGTTTGCTAAAAATCTCCCAGTGACAGATGTACGACACTCGCATCGTGAAACATGTGTTGGAGATCAGCGTTAACTAGAGCTGGATTTTTTTTTTTTTTTTTTTTTTTTTTTTTTTTTTTTCAACCTGACAACGTGCGATTAACGTGTCAAGTTTATGAAAGTATTATCTTCGCCAAACGATTTTTAACCGTCATATTACATTTGAAATATTGACTTGATCAAGTGTGTATATGTTGATGAGAGAAAGATCCGTGTTTGATAGCCCGGTCCTGCTCAAGAATCCGTGACCTTATCTTGGCTTCTGACCTTTTTTGACCCGGATTGATCTGGAACACAGGGATATTTTCTTCATCACAATTCAAAATTCCGTTCGGATTCACTAACCACATACATGTATAGACATACTCACATACACACACGTTCACATATGCACACATACCTCCTACTTCTGAAAGGAGGTCTCATGGCGTGTGTGTGTGTGTGTGTGTGTGTGTGTGTGTGTGTGTGTGTGTGTGTGTACGCCCATGTCATATGTGTATGTATATATGTTTTTTGCGAGTGCGTGTTCGTGTGCGCTCGTGTGCGTATGTACGTAAATGTGAGTATAGTGATGCTCTTTTGGAGGGTTTGTCGTAGCAGCAATGATGCTTTTTATCTTGATGGGTTTTACGACTTTGGTTTTACGGCTTTTCTTCTGAGTGCAAGTAAAAAGAACCCGAAGCGTTGTCGTGTGTCCCTGCGTCGTGTTGGTCGTTTTTCGCTTGTACTTTTCTTTCCTCTTTATGGGTTTGCTTGCGTGTTGGATGGGATTCATTTCGGCAATTTTTTTATAACTTTTGAACATTTTCAATAGGATCTGAAGCGTTTTGAGTCCTCTGCATGAAATGATTTAGAAGCTTTCTCTTTCTCTTTCTATCGCTCGTTCTGTCGACTTCTTTTCTTCGTTCCTACCTTTTATTTCTCTTTTCTCTCTCTCTCTTTCTCTTTCTCTCTCTCTCTCTCTCTCTCTCTCTCTCTCTCTCTCTCTCTCTCTTTTTTTCTTTGCATTTTTATCAACCTGACAACGTGCGATTAACGTGTCAAGTTTATGAAAGTATTATCTTCACCAAACGACTTTTGACCGTCATATTACATTTGAAATATTGACTTGATCAAGTGTGTATATGTTGATGAGAGAAAGATCCGTGTTTGATAGCCCGGTCCTGCTCAAGAATCCGTGACCTTATCTTGGCTTCTGACCTTTTTTGACCCGGATTGATCTGGAACACAGGGATATTTCCTTCATCACAATTCAAAATTCCGTTCGGATTCACTAACCACATACATGTATAGACATACTCACATACACACACGTTCACATGTGCACACATACCTCCTACTTCTGAAAGGAGGTCTTATGGAGTGTGTGTGTGTGTGTGTGTGTGTGTGTGTGTACGCCCATGTCATATGTGTATGTATATATGTTTTTGTGAGTGCGTGTAAGACCGTTACGCCGCGACAGGCCTTAGAACTCGTATTTTGCCCGCCTTACCGCACGTTCTGCTCATGCCAGCAACCCGGACCTGGCGCAGGCAGAAAGGGGGCGGAATGCCAGGGGCGGGGGAGGGGGCGGTGGAGGGGGCGGGGAGAGGGAGAGGGAAGGGAGAGGGGGAAGTCATGGGAGTGGAGGGGAGGGAGGGAGGGAGTGGAGGGGAGGTAGGGGGAGATAGTACCGACAGGGGAGGAAGGTGAGATGGGGAGGGAAGGAGAGAGGAGGGGAGGTAGAGGAAGAGAGGGGAGGGAGAAAGGAGAGGGAGGGGAGAGGAGGGGTAAAAGGGGGGAGGGGGTGCGCTTGAAGGCAGAGCTCGTTAAGGTTTACCGGTTTTTTCGTTTGTGTTTCTTTGTGTTTGTGAAGGTTGGGATTTTATTTTCCTTTTGTTTTTGTTTGAAATTCTTTGCATTTTCCCACGGTTTGATCATGTGATTATTTACATATGATATCTAAGAAGTTTTGTTGTTATTTTTAACAACAGAACTCCGTATTTTCGTTTTTTGTGTGCGTTTTAATTATTGCCGTTGTTACTATCATTATCATTATCATTATTATAATTATCATTATCATTACCATTACTGTTATCCCTATTATTAGTATCATTATCATTATCATTATCATTGTAATGATCATTATTATTATTATTGTCATTATCATTCATATCATTATTTCTTAATCCTATATTTCGGTTATAAACGTATTTGTTTTTGTTGTAATTCTCTGTTTAAATATTACAGACAATAGACCTTATTTCAGAATCTTCAGATATCATTATATATATATATATACATATATATATATATATATATATATATATATATATATATATATATATGTGTGTGTGTGTGTGTGTGTGTGTGTGTGTGTGTGTGTGTGTGTGTGTGTGTGTGTGTGTGTGTGTGTGTGTGTGTGTGTGTGTGTGTGTGTGTGTATACTCATATTTTGTCAGATTAATTCCCTTTATAATTCACTCTCGTTTGACTTGACTTTTAGTGGGCATTTCCTGTGTTGCAAGCGACGTCTGAAAGCCCCCTCACGTATACTGACTGTGGACTGAATGATAGTTCTTCTTATTTTATTTTTTTTAATAACTTTTCTTGTTCGTTCGTTCCGTTGCTGTTCCGAGTAGCCTTAGTTTTGTTTGTGCATGAGAAGCTGCATGATCTGCAATGAAGCCATGCGCCGGACATGCAACATGGTGACAGAACACGGTCGCTCTGTTTTGCTTTCTCGTTCGTTTTACTCTCTTGCTCTCTTGTTTCTTTGTTTTCTTTGTTTGTTTGTGTTTTGTTTTTGCTTTCTTGTTTTATTATGGTTCTTCTTCTTCCTTCTTCATGTTGTTTCTTTTGTTTTCTTATTCTTGTTTTGTTTCTTCTTATTTTCTTATTTTTTTCTTTGTGTTCTTTTTTGTGTTGTAATTGTTTTTGTTGTTGTTGTACTGTCTTTTCATTATTATTATCATTGTAGTTGTCGTTGTTATTTTTTTGTTTGTTACTGTTGTTGTTGTCGTTATTATTATAATTATTATGATAATAATAATAATTATTATTATTACTACTATTATTAGCATTACTATTGTTATGATTATTATCATTATCATTTTGTTATCATTATTATCATTATTGTCATAATCTTTATTGTCATGTTTATTCATTTGATTTCTTCTCATAATTCCTCTTCGCGTTTTCATTTCTTCTTTCATCATCTTTCGTCACGTCTTTGATTCTCCTACTTCAACATCCTCATTGGCCTCCCCCTCAATTCCTCTGTCCTACGCACTTCCTTCGTTCCTCCCCCTCCCCCTCTCATTCTCTCTCGCTTTCTCGCTCTCGCTCTCTCTCTCTCTCTCTCTCTCTCTCTCTCTCTCTCTCTCTCTCTCTCTCTCTCTCTCTCTCTCTCTCTCTCTCTCTCTCTCTCTCTCTGTCTATTTATCTTTCTACCTTCCCTCTTTCCCTTCACTCCTCGTCTTCCTCTTCCTCATCATCCTCCTTCTCTCTTTCCCTCCTTCCTTTTCTTCTTCTTTACTTCCTTCTATCCTTCCTTCCTCTTGACCTTCTTCCATTTTATCCCCTCCGTTTTCCATCCTCTCTAGCCCTCCCTTCCCCCTCCCTCATTCCCTTCTCCCCCCCCCCTCATCCCCTTCTCCCACCATCCCTTACCCCTTCCCCTCTCCCTCTCTTCGTCCCACTCACGAATCAGCGGTCGTGTTGAC
This sequence comes from Penaeus japonicus, assembly GCA_017312705.2. NCBI lineage: Eukaryota > Metazoa > Arthropoda > Malacostraca > Decapoda > Penaeidae > Penaeus > Penaeus japonicus. The sequence continues at coordinate 69,461 of BOPN01000623.1, forward strand.
CAAAGGTTCAAGAAGTCTTAAGACAAGGACCTGTTGCAACTGATAACTTATCCAGCAAAGACAGAAAGGGGGAGGGGGGAGAGGGGAGGGGGAAGGGGGAGGGGGTATTTGAGGAGGGGGTGGTAGGATATATATGGTGTTTGTGGGACGATGTTGATGGAAGGGAGGTGGGGAGGGGGGAGGAAAGTAGCTGGGGGCTGTGGAGGGGGGAGGGGGTGTAAGATGGTGGGGGATGTACCTGGGGGTGTGGAATGGGGGAGGGGGGGTAGATATGACGGCTTAGAACAAGTGTGTTAGACAGTTTAGTGAGATTCTCTTGATGATGACATAGAGAAAGTGTTATCTTTAGGTAAAATTCGGGGGGAAAAAATTGCTGTCGGATTTAAATCTGTGTAAGACTTTAATCCAGGTTGTCGAGCGGGTAATCCAGGAGCGGCGAGGATAAAGTCCTTTGGATAACTGGGATTTTTCAGCTTGGATTACAGCTTGACATTCTGGATAGGAGTAAGCTTAGCTAAGATTGAAGGCTTCTAATTACGATGTTCTGAAAGGTGACCAGTCTAGATTATGATATGATAATCGAATGAAATGTAAAAAAAAATAAAAATAAAAAAAAAATAAAAATAAATAAAAAAAAAAGACACTTATATTTTGGAAAAAAGAGAATCATCCAAGTAAACAGAGATACAAATAAGTGTGACCCAAGATGTTATAGTGACGTCATAGTGAATGTATTTTAGGGAGGGGGTGGTAAGGGGGGTAGGGGGATGTCTAATCTCAGGATGGAATGCACTAATTGATGTCATGAGGAACAAGTTTGTTGTTTTTCTCTTGTTTTTTTTTCATCTAACAGACTAGTTATCAAGGCCTGTTTTATTATCTTGCCAGCGCCTATCTTATGACTCAATTACTAGATTGGCGAATGGAATAAAGATAAGAGCATCTCATTATGACGGCTTTAATGAGGGGATTGGATAGCCTACGCGAGAAGGCTGGGATTCTGGTCGCCTTTATTAAGTCATGTTGCTAATGGCTAGCCTTTTTTTTCTTTCTTAGTCTTGATTTTCCTTTTTCTTCTTCTTTTCTTCTTCTTCCTCTTTCTTCTTCTTCTTCTTTCTTCTTCCTTCGTCTTTTTTTCTGTATATATATATTTTTTTTCTCTCTATTTTCCTTTTTCTTCTTCGTCTCTTCCTGTACCTTCGTTTTCTTTTCTTTTTTCTCTATTTTCATTTTGGGGGAGAGATAGATTATGCAATATTGAAACACATTCATAAATGATAGATATACAATATAAACATGAGGAATCGTGCTGCAAATCATCAAATATAAAGTTATGTTAAACAAGTAGGCCTATATAGAAATATAATCAAAGGTTCCGTACAATTTATAGAATACGAAGATCAGAAAATCATGAATAAATTACGGTTTATAGGGCATGTAAATGTGAAATCAGAATTGAAAGAGGAAATTGAAATAAAAGTAATGTTGCCCTAATGATTATCAAGGTTGACAAGTTATGCATTATAAAGACAAAAAATTATAAATCTTATATTTAAAAAATCAAGGGGAACGAAATGAATGATAATGATCATTTGATAAATTTCTTATGTATTCAATTCAGTAATTATTAAAGTTCGAATTTGCTTTGTCACTTTAAAAAAAAGTTGATGATAATGATGATGGTGATGATGCTGATGATTATGTTGATAATAATAATTACAATGACTACTAATACTACTATTTCTACTACTACTACCGCTATTACCACTATTAGCACTACTACTACTACCAACTATTTCTACTACTACTACTACAACTACGAATATTTATCAAGCAATGAAAATGATACTAATAATATCAACAAAAACATTAATAACCTAGATAGCTTCCATCATGCACATAATGGCGTCGGATGGCTTTGCATAATCCGATTCACCTTTTCAGCGATTAAAGCGATTAAAAAGGAGGCCCGTGTCAGTCAGTAATTAGGCGTGGAACCTTTTCGCGCAAGTGGGATCAAAAGGCGGAACGAAACGGATACTTCCCGCGCGCGCCATTATGACGTCACAGCTCATGCGATCGTCTTTTGTTATGGCGGATTAGTGTTGCCAGAAGGATTATGTTCTTCTAATTTGCATAGTGGGCACTCTGATGACCCGGATATGGCAAACAGGGTAGCCCCTTTTTTGTCACCAGCATTTGTGTTTTCTTATGTGGTCCGGTAATCTTTTTTTTCTTTTCTTTTTTTTTTTTTACTTGAGACTTCTGGCGTCAGCTGAGAGGCCTCTCATCCATAAATAATACTTTTCACCTCGTTAGCACATTGTTTATTTGACACTTACACGCATTCGTTAGATTAGAAAGATGCTCCATTTTTCCACCTTGTGAATAGACGAGGTAGAACGAACTAGACACGGAATACTCATACAATAATGAACGCGAACATTGCAATCAACATTCACAGGGTTCAGCAGGGCCCTTTAGAGCACTCACACAATGCCAGACCTCAAGCCGCATGTGTCTAAACAAGTCCCGTCGATTCAACACAAAACAAAAACATGTTATCAGGGGCGGGCATCTCTATGTGACGGAGGAGATAAAATTAAGACGGAGGGAAGCTGCTGGGGCGATCACTGGCGGCTTCTGTGTATGTCTGTGTGCACCTTTCGCCTTTCATCCACGTACATAGGTATGGTCTTCAATACACACACACATACACACACTCATATGCTTTCAGTGATTGCTTGTATGCATATGATGATATCTATTCTTCTCTATGTCGGCCTAGAAGTATGGAAAAGTATACCGTGCCCTTTTCGTCACACGCCCACACTAAATTTGTTCACATATTCACACGTCCGCGTTCCTGTTTGTGTAGGGACTCGCTTGTCCGCACTCGCGTCTGTTCACATGTACGCACGTCTGACCCTTCCCTGCGCCCGGTTTCAGATGCGTTGCGTTCGTATTCCAACAACCGAACACCTACTGCCAAAATACGTTCGTGTGCTCGCCCTCCATGTTTATATGCACAACACCCACTACCAACATATAGTTGTGTACACGTCCATGATATGTACACAACTGTATCTTTGAGGATCTCGTAATTGTAACAGTATGCACGGACGTGTTATGTTGAAAAGCATATGTTAAATTTCACTTACATCTATTCCTGGCACGCACTTCTTGGCACGTACATGCGTAAATACCTGTCTCTGACATCTTTCCATTCACAATTTAATCTCGTTTCGTTGTGCATT
>BOPN01000623.1:87717-90217 GCA_017312705.2 Penaeus japonicus
TGTAATAGCGTGTCTGAGTGTTCCTGCATCACCAAACGGAGAGGAGAAGAAGCAAGGCGTGTGATGCTGCGATTAGGCGTCTTGCACAAAGCCTGCAACACCGCTTCGTCTCTTGCAGCGATAGAGGATTTGGAAACAAAGAGGATAATTAGATGAAGAATGACAGGAAAGAAGAAATTCTTAAGAAGACGTAAGAATTAGGATTATTTCCCTGCATTGTAAAGTCCACGAGATGCTAATGTTGTTCCTGAGTGCTTCTTAACAGTGCTTTACCGCTGTTACTGGTATTCTTGTGTTTTCATATGTTGTCCACTTTTTGCACTCGCACCCTGTTATTTTAATTATGATAATAGTAGAAATGGATATAATGATGATGATACTGAAGATAGTAATATTGATAATGAAAATAAATATGATGATAATGATAATAGTAATGAAAATAACCATACTAATAATAATGAGGATAATAGTAATAATCACAATGATAAAGAAGATAATAGTAATGATAATAACCATCCTAATAATCATCATAATAATAATTTTGATAATAATGATAGTAATAACATTAGCAATTGCTTGATTTTCGTACACCGCCGAACGCCATCAAGAGAGACCTAGACCAAAATGAATAAGTAAGAAAACTTCGCCGGAGAATCTTGAAGTCAAGAGCATCCTCCTTAACCGTCGATGAAGATCTGATGTGGTGAAGTCACTCGATTTACGAACTTCTCCTCTTTTGGCCACTTCTTCTTAGGAGGAAAACACAGGATGGGTTTATTGGTAGGATGTAGCAATAGGTTCGAAATCCTGTGCATGGCGTGTTTTCTCTCTCTCTCTCTCTCTCTCTCTCTCTCTCTCTCTCTCTCTCTCTCTCTCTCTCTCTCTCTCTCTCTCTCTCTCTCTCTCTCTCTCATCTACGAGTGTTTTCTTACTGATTTCTGAACTATGGATATTCTTTCTCTGTCTCTATCAATCTATATTCGATCTTTCGACCTGTTTTGCTTAAATTTTCTTTCTTCTCACTCTTCCCCTTCCTTCTTTTTTTCTTCTTCGTCTTTTAATTCTTCTCTTCCTCCCCCTCCTCCTCTTCTTCTTCCTCTTCCTCTTCCTCTTCCTCTTCCTCTTCCTCTTCCTCTTCCTCTTTCTCTTCTTCCTCCTCCTCCTCTTCTTCCTCTTCTTCTTCCTCCTCCTCCTTCTCCTACTCCTCCTCCTCCTCATCCTCCTCCTCCTGTTCCTCTTCCCTTACACCTTCCCTCCATTTCTCCCCTACATCTCCCCTCCATCTCCCCTCCATCTCCCCTCCATTCCTCCCTACCCCTCCTCTACCCCCCCCCCCCCCCAGGCAAAAACCTTCGACACACAAACAGCTCCCGAAGTGTCGTTGAAAATCGGCGTCAACACCCCTGAGGGCCGGTTAAGGGATCACAGCGACCGTGTAACTCGACGACCAAACGACTGTTCGAGAGGTCGTTTCTTGCACGACTCATTTGAGATATTTCTCGTGGGATTTATCTTTTCTCTCGCTTTTTGTTTCTTTCTTTCTTTTTTATTTCTTTGGTCTATTATGTTTGATTTTTTTTTCTTTCTTTTTCATATTGTAGGGCGTGAGGATGGGTTGTGAGAAGGGATTGAGTGATTTCCTGATTGTTCTTTTTATGAATTGTTTGTGTATTTGGTAATATTTTTTCGTGATATTAGAGGATTTCATTAACGCAGAAGTTGTGAGTGTGGATGGGGGGGGGATAGGAGTTATTTTTCTTGTTTTAAGAATACGAGGAATTAATTCACTTCTTTGTTACAAGTTACATTGATGCATTCATCTTATGCAGTGTGCCGAAGGAAACCTGAGAGTGTATCACAATTTTAATGTGTCTACTAAATGTTATTGTTTTTTTTCTTCTTCTTCTTCTTCTTCTTCTTTTTTTTTTTTTTTCCTTTTTTTTCTTTCTTTGTCCTTCAATAACACGATCTCGTCTCTTACTTTCCTATCCCCCTTACCTGCCTCTTCTTCTTCGTTCCTCCTCCCTTTCTCTTTCTCTCCTTGATTTTCCAATTATTCCCTTTTGTTTAGTCATAACCGATCCTCGGTTTGAAAAGATATTTCAGAACCTGGAATTAATGAAGGCATAAACAAGGTATTAAGAGAGAAGAAAATCCTCCTTATAAAGTTGATAAGAAGTGAAATGATTCATATCCCTCATTAAGTTCCTTGTCCTCTTTTTCTTCTTCTTCTTCTTCTTTTCTTCCTCCTCCTCTTCTTCCTCTTCATCATCATCATCATCATCATACTCCTATTCCTATTCCTCCTCCACCTCCTCCTTCTCCTTCTTATTTTTCTTCTTATTTTTCTTATTTTTCTCCTTGTCCTCTTTCTTCTTCTACTACTTTTCTTATTCTTGTTATTATTATTATTCTCTTCCTACTCCTACTCCCCCTCCTCCTCCTCCTCCTCCTCCTCCTCCTCCTCTATCCCCACCTCATCTCCAACACCATCTTCTTC
>BOPN01000623.1:95217-102717 GCA_017312705.2 Penaeus japonicus
TGTCGTGGCTCACTCTTTTATTAGCATGTTAATCAAGGCTAATCAGGCTGGCGTGGCTCCCTCGAGACTTGCCAGGAAGTTGGAGCTTTTCTGAATGCTTCCCTTTTTGTATGTGTGTCTTTCGGTTATTCTGTAAATATAAAAGAGAACATTTTTTTTTACAGTCGTGAGAACGTATGTGTGTGGTAGTTATATAGAAAATGGAAATATTGTGTCAGTTTCTGTAATATGATTATTTTAAAAGACTAAATATAGCCTTGACTTGCACTTGAGTCAAAATGATGTTTATGATACATTTTGTTTGTTTTTTTGAAGGTGAATCTAGTTTGATACTGGCGTTTATGATACATCTAGTGGGTTTTGTATCTTTTTGTTTCTTATTTAAGTCTGTGGATCGAGTTTAATTCTGAATCATTATGCTTACTTACGAGCATTATGATGTTGTTAACATGGCTAGTGACGTTATTCTCTTTTTCTTTTACATCTTCTTTATAAGAGTTGTTTTATTTACCTATCATGTTCCTGGTGCGTATATGTACATGTAAATAACGGACATTGCAATTAACGGAAATCGAACCAAATAACAGTATAGTTAAAAAAGCTAAAATAATAACTCAGGACACACTGAATACACAATAGGTGAGAGGGAATCAGCATAGTCGATATAAGGAAGATAGGAAGTTAAAGAAGCATCATATTTCAGTGTAAGATATCAGCGTCGCTATTACCTGACGTGGAGACCTCATCTTACCGAGGTGACGTAACCTGAGGTCAAAGTGTAACCAAAGTAAGAGAGACGAAGACAGGTCAGTGTAGCCGCTATAAACAAGTACGCGGATTGTTATCCCTGGGGTGGGGGTGGGGGTGGGGGGATATGGGAAAGGATAGAGGGGAAAGGGGGATGAAAGGAGGAGTGAGAGGAAGAGGGAGAAGATTGAAATTAAATGCGGAGGAATCAAAGCGCGATTCTGAATTACCGATGATGATAAAGACATCTCTGGCTTGGAATTAGTAAGATTGAATTGTGTCTTTCGTTGCGTCATAAAAAGGCGTATCGGTTGTTGGAAAAGAAAAAGAGAAGAGGAAAAAAAACATAATTTTGAGAAAGAAGTAAGAAGCAAAATTATGCATGTGTGTAAAGGCATGATTGTACTGGAAAAGGAAATGTAAAGTGGAAATATGATGAAAAATTAATTGTGAAAAACTGTGAATTGGTAAATATTAGTTAACGAAAGATAGCATGATAAGGAAAAACTCTTAAACAAAAAGAAATAAAAAAGGGTGAGGGAAAGATATATATATATATATATATATATATATATATAGAGAGAGAGAGAGAGAGAGAGAGAGAGAGAGAGAGAGAGAGAGAGAGAGAGAGAGAGAGAGAGAGAGAGAGAGAGAGAGAAAGAGAGAGAAAGAAAGAGAGAGAGTCAGAATCGGAGAGAGAGTCAGAGCCAGAGACATACAGACATAGTAAAGAAACGAAGAGAAAAAAGACACACAAGCAAAGAAAGGGAAGGAGGAAGCCAGCGTAGCTTAAAAGCGGCACCAAGCAGAGTGAAGAGAATAAGAATTAAGGTCACCAACAACTACCTCTTGGCCCCAGGGTCGCCTCCGTGCCGAGACAGTCAAGTGAGGCAGCATTTTGACAGCGTCTTGGCCCCTTCTTGCCCCCGCTTGACCCCGCTTTATGCTCCGTCAAGGCTGCGTCTCGATCGAGTCACCGATTCGCTTTGTTTCCTAGGTTCTTTCTTTTATTTTGTATTATTCTTCGTGATCAAGACAAGTCTTTCTTTTATTTTCCTCTCTTGGACTGCTGCGTGCCCTCCAATCCTGTTCTTTGCCTTTGTCTTATTCTGTGCCTTGGTTCTGTCATAATCCAGTTTTGATTCTTGTATTGTGTCATTCAGCTGCCTTGTACTTTAAACCCCTGATTGACCTCCTTTGTTTGATCCTGTTAATTAATTTATTCGTTATTTATTCATATTCATCTATTATTTTTATTAGTTGATTTACCTATCTATATGTCTATATTTCTATCTGTGTGTTTGTATGTGTGTGTGTGTGTGTGTGTGTGTGTGTGCATATGTATGTGCGTATTTGTTTTTATTTATCCATCTATTTATTCATCTATTCAAATCATTAGATACTATATCATTTACTTAGCCCACACCTTAGTTAACCTACGACTTAAACCCTGTCCCAACTACCCCCACCCTTGCCTTGGTCCTCCACCTGGACATCAAAGACTTTATCGCCGCCAACAGCATTACGCGAGACAACTCTTTATTTAGTGTCGCCGAGGACCGCGCACCCATACGCATACCTTATTATTTTCTTTACTCTTTTGGGGGGGGGGGGTCATCTCAAGTGCATCGTGAAAACAGGATATTGGAGGTTTTGTATTTATATATATATAGGGTTTGGTTTATGTATATGTGGGAGAGGGAGAGTTATGGAGAGAAAGAGGGAGTGAGCGCGTGGGAGAGAGAGAGAGAGAGAGAGAGAGAGAGACAGAGAGAGAGGGGGGGAGGAACGGAGAGTAAGAAGAAGGAGGATAGAGAGAGGGGAGAGAGAGAGAAAGTAAAAAAGAAAGAATTTCCTTTTCTCTTTCAGTTCTGAAGAAGCTTTGTATTTAGACGAAACTTTACATAGTTCGCCGTTCTTACAACTCTTCAATAAGAAATACTTCCGTTCAGTTCATTTGAAAATTTATATGGCGGAATCAACAATAACGACATTCTAATAACGAGGAAAAAACGACAAGAAAAAAACGAAATCAGAAAACAGCAAAAAATATAAAGAAGAAGATTGGTAATAATTTAGATGTATCACGGGAAATACTCTAGAACTAGAAAACAAGTAAATTAGAATGAAAGGAAGAAAATAATGACGAAGAAAATTATCTAAGGTCAACAGAGGTCATCCTCGCGACGGCCTCTGGACTCAGTAACTAAGGCCGGCATGGATGGCAAAGGGAGGGGGAAGGTAGATGGGGGGGGAGGAGCCTTATATGGGGGGGTTGCTAGGGTAGCCAGGGAAGGCATACAGAGTGGGGGTTAGTTAAGGGAGGGAAAGGGAGAGATAGGGGGGGGTACCTTATACAGGGGGGAGGGGGAGAGGGTGATGCTAGTGTACCCTATAAGTGAGGGAGGATATACAGAGGTAAGGGGGGATAGTAAAGGGGGTTGGGCGAAGGGGCGTGACCTGGCTCGGCCGCGCAACAGATTTTTAACAGTCCTCATTTGAATATTAGATAACATACTCATTGTAATACCAGATGGTTGAGTCATACGCCGGGGTTTCGAGATCTGGACTTTTTTGGGTGTTTTTTTTTTTTTTTTGTAAGGATGATGGTGATGATGGTGGTACTGATGATGATGATGGTGGTGGTAGTGGTGATGATAGTGATAATGGTGATGATGATAATGATGGTGATAAGGCGCAACATTTGTCCTTATTATGGTCATGTCACAGATACATCGCAGATGTGTCTTATTCTTCTTCTTCTTCTTTCGGCTTTAATACCCAGAAGTGTTTTTGTTTATGTCTGTTGATGATGTTGCAGGGGGAGAGGGTGAGAGGGAGAGGGAGAGGGTAAGGGAGGGAAGGGGAGAGAGGGGATAGGGCAAAGGGGAGAGAGAGAGAGAGAGAGAGAGAGAGAAAGAGAGAGAGAGAGAGAGAGAGAGAGAGAGAGAGAGAGAGAGAGAGAGAGAGAGAGAGAGAGAGAGAGAGAGAGGGAGGGGGAGAGGATAAGAAGGGGGAGAGAGGGGGAGGGGGGGGGGGGGCCAAAGGGTTGAGGGATGTGTGACATTCACATATTTATCTGTAGATAAAGCCCGGGTGAATGCACCGAGATGCCCTGCGTGGTGAGTGAGGGATGCCGGGCGAGATCTGCTCTGGATTTGCTGGGCGAGGGGGGAGGGGGGGGATGGTGAAGGGGGGAGGGGACGGAGGAATGGAGATGGGGGGAGGGGGGAGGGGGAGGGAGAGGGAGAAGGAGGGAATTAGAGTAATTGGTTTACCTGCTCGACGTGTTATTGTTACAGTTATTAATGGTATTGTTATTACTCTGACAATTGTTGCTGTTGCTGCTACAACATTTTATTATTATCGGTATTGGTATTATTATTGTTATTATTGTTAGTATCATTATTTTCACTATTATCATCATTATTGTTATAATTATCATTATGATTATAAGAATTATCATCATCATTATTCTAGTTCAATTCTCTCTCTCTCTCTCTCTCTCTCTCTCTCTCTCTCTCTCTCTCTCTCTCTCTCTCTCTCTCTCTCTCTCTCTCTCTCTCTCTCTCTCTCTCTCTCTCTCTCTCTCTCTCTCTCTCCCTCCCTCCATCTCTCTCTCTCTCTCTCTCTCTCTCTCTCTCTCTCTCTCTCTCTCTCTCTCTCTCTCTCTCTCTCTCTCTCTCTCTCTCTCTCTCTCTCTCTCTCTCTCTCTCTCTCTCTCTCTCTCTCTCTCTCTCTCTCTCTCTCTCTCTCTCTCCCTCCCTCCCTCCCTCTCTCTCTCTCTCTCTCTCTCTCCGTCTCTGTCTCTTTTCTCTCCTCCTTTCTTATTCTCCCCAATCATCCCCAATCCCCTGATTCCCGCCTTTTCGAGACGTGATTCCCGTCGATTTCCAGCCAGTTTGGCCTAATCAAAGCGAGCATCCGCACTAAACTGGGCCTAATATCAGCTGATCGCCGTCCGTGCGTGCTATCGTGTAATCAAATGAGGGCGTCCGTCGTTAATGAATCAGGCACCTGCTCGAGATGGCTGCCAGATATCGCTAAACAGCTTATCTCGAAATTTAAAAAAAACAAAAAAACTTACTTTTCTAGTGCCATCTTTAGGATAGTTTTGATACATTTGAATGTGAGTATGTATGCAATTTTTTTTTTTTTTTTTTTTTTTGCTCTTTTTTGCATTCTTCTTGTTCTTCTTCCTTCATCTGGTTCTTCTTCATGAGCTCCTCTTCCCTACATACTCCTCATTTCATCCTGTCCTCTCTCTCCTTCTTCCTTCCTTCCTACCCTCTTTATCGCGTTCTTCCTCCCCCCCCCCCTTCCTCCCGTTCTTCCTTTCCTTCCTTCTCTTCTTCCCCCTCCTTATCCTCCTTCTCCACCGCCTTCTACTGTTTCTCCTCTCCCTTCTCCTCTTCTCCCTTCCTTCTCCTGCTCTTCCTCCTTCTTCTACCTCCTTCTCCTCTTCCTCCACTCCCTCCTCTATCGTCTTCTCCCATCTCCTAGTCCTCCTTATCCTTTCCCCCCTACCTAGTCTCCCCCCCCCCCCCTCCATCCCATCCTTACCCCTCGGTCATTCCTCCTTCCTTTTCCTCTCCTCCGTCCTCTCCCACTTCCTTTTATGTCCTTACTAACCTAACTCTACGGCATTAGTATCAACAACATGAAATTTTCAGCATGATTCACAGCCCACATATGTTGCCTGCGCCACACCACCCTTGACGAGGTGTTAGAATGGCCCCGAAGCCTTTATGGTGTAAGTCTAAGGCAAAAATAATACCCTGCGGTTATGTTGATGGTTATGTTCAGTTATTTGCTTTTGCAATCTTGCAAGGGGCACGTGTAAGGAGCGTGAGTCATGGCTAGACAAAACCATTATTCGAATTTTGCATTTTCTGAGCGGTTGTTGACAAGTCTCTCTTTGGTAGACGTTGTGCTTACCATTTCTCTCTCTCTCCTCTATCTCTCTCTCTCTCTCTCTCTCTCTCTCTCTCTCTCTCTCTCTCTCTCTCTCTCTCTCTCTCTTTCTCTCTCTCTCTCTCTCTCTCTCTCTCTCCCTCTCTCTCTTCCTCTCTCTCTCTCTCTCTCTCCCTCTCTCTCTCTCTCTCTCTCTCTCTCTCTCTCTCTCTCTCTCTCCCTCTCTCTCTCTCTCTCTCTCTCTCTCTCTCTCTCTCTCTCTCTCTCTCTCTCTCTCTCTCTCTCTCTCTCTCTCTCTCTCTCTCTCTCTCTCTCTCTCTCTCTCTCTCTCTCTCTCTCTCTCTCTCTCTCTCTCTCTCTCTCTCTCTCTCTCTCTCCCACTCACTCTCTCTCTCTCTCTCTCTCTCTCTCTCTCTCTCTCTCTCTCTCTCTCTCTCTCTCTCTCTCTCTCTCTCTCTCTCTCTCTCTCTCTCTCTCTCTCTCTCTCTCTCTCTCTCTCTCTCTCTCTCTCTCTCCCACCCACTCTCTCTCTCTCTCTCTCTCTCTCTCTCTCTCTCTCTCTCTCTCTCTCTCTCTCTCTCTCTCTCTCTCTCTCTCTCTCTCTTCCTCTCTTTCTCTCTCTCTCTCTCTCTCTCTCTCTCTCTCTCTCTCTCTCTCTCTCTCTCTCTCTCTTTCTCTCTCTCTCTCTCTCTCTCTCTCTCTCTCTCTCTCTCTCTTCTCTCTCTCTCTCTCTCTCTCTCTCTCTCTCTCTCTCTCTCTCTCCCGGTGCCATGGTTTATGGCCTGTCACGTGTCGTTTGGGCTTTCGTTCTCCCATACGATTGGGTTTCAGAGTTGCTTATGGTTTAATTTTTGTTTTTAGGCTTGTCTATGTAATTTCTGTGTACATTTATATATATGAATATCTGTATCTGTCTCTCTCTCTCTCTCTCTCTCTCCCATCTCCCCTCTCTCCACCTCCTCTCCTATGCATCGATACAGGACACAGAAACAGCTCGCTTGATCTTAACAACTCTCATTCCCCATTTCCATCAAAATGTCTATCTCTATCCCTCCTTCTCTATGTATCTCTCCCCCGTCTTTCTCTTACATGATCGTCAAAGTAACGAGGGACGCCGATATAGGGGCGGGGCTCCGCGGTGGGGGCTACACATGGGAACCATACATTCCGTGACCTTGCATATAGGAGAACCTGGTTATAGTGAATTAAGCCGTCATTACAATGTGCGATGCGGATATTCTTTAATGGGTTGTGACGTTGATGTCGACGCTAAGGTTGTAATGGTAGTTTGAGAATTTTAAGGGAGTGTGGTGGTGTTTGTCGTGGTGTTGTAGTGGTGTTGTAAGCGAGCGCGGGATGTTTAGTCGGGAGGCCCTCACGCACTCCTGCTATATGATTTAGAAACAGGCTGTTCGCTGAGGATTGAATGCCCAGACTAAAGGAAACGTTACCTTTGTCTGCATTTCTCATTTGATTTTTCGAATCATATCTTGGTAATGAAATAATAAACCGTTATTGATGCGTTCAAGTGAGTTGAAGGTGGTGAGGATGACGTAATGCACACCGGAAGTTCATTACGGACACTTAGGTTCTCTTGACCTTCGAATGCAGCCTTTGTGTTGCCAAGGTGTTGTGTTGCTGTCTTTTGGTGTATGCCTTTTTTTAACATTCTCATACACATACCTTGCGCGCATACAGAAACACACACATATGTGTGTATAAATGTATTGTATGTATGCATCTTATTGTATGTATGTATCTCTTGTCTATGTATTTGTATATTATATATTTCTTACATATTAAGACCCTATTAGTTTCTACCATTACCTTATCTATCAG
>BOPN01000623.1:110217-112717 GCA_017312705.2 Penaeus japonicus
GTCTTAGATTTAATTTTCATTTCTCTCTCTCTCTCTCTCTCTCTCTCTCTCTCTCTCTCTCTCTCTATATATATATATATATATATATATATATATATATATATATATATATATATATACACATAAACTGATCAAGAGAAGTATTGCATAGGCATTCCTGCGACAACTATCCCCCTGGTCACATATCCGTTGGTGCTGAATATATGGGAACATCGTGTTGCGTCTTTAATAATGGGTCTGGGCGTCGCGAATCTACACCTATTGTGAGTCATCCCTTACTTGGCGTCCGAAAATAGTGTGGGTGGGGGAAGGCCGTTCTGACCCCCCCCCCTCCTCCCCCATTATCCTGGCTTCCCACTGCGCTTCCTGGGGTGTCTTGGGCAAGGGTTAGGTGCAAGGTCGAGTCTGCAATTGCACGAACAAGGACAGCAGGAGGGCGAACACTAGACCAACGAGGAGCAGTTTCCTTTGAGGAAGTTTTATTCTTAAAATGCATCGTTCGGTATTTCAAAAGACGATGTTGAGTGTTTTGAATATTAGTTTTATCAGTGTAATTTGAGTGAATGTTATGATCAGAACTCAGCTGAGTAATTATCTTATTCATGTAACACTTTTATCAAACTCATGTTTACGATTCCAGAGTAATGGATGAATAAATAGAGAGAGGGGGATTATTACACTTAATAATATAAAGGACAAAAAATATGTATATATAATCTACTTGGTAGTAGAGGCATTAGTGGAAAAGATATATCAGGTGTATAGCATAAAAAAAATCATACCTAAATCGCATATAACATTCTTAAATCTTCAAAAGCATAACTATTATAATTATAAATATTACATCCTTATATGTTTTTTCCTTGCTTCAGTGATAAAAGACGTTTACTGGGTATACAAACTACCTCGTACCCGCTTCGGATATTGAAATAAAAGACGCTTACTGGGTATACATACTACCTCGTACCCGCTTCGGATATTGAAATAAAAGACGCTTACTGGGTATACATACTACCTCGTACCCGCTTCGGATATTGAAAGTGGATCTTCATTTGTGTTATTTCTAAGGATCGAAACCCTTTCTATTTTTAGAGCATGCACTATAGAGACCACGATGAGAGTGAGGATAGACATTTAGTGAGCTGAGACTGTGGGTATAAAAAAGAGTAAGTTAAAGTAAATATATACAGATACAACTATTTAACAAACACCAACTCCTGGCACTATTTCTATAACAATGGATATAGTTTGTAAAGCATTAAGCGTTTCTTAGAAATTTCAGTATTTTAGTGAGCACAGTCCCGATACAGTTGAATTCTTGTGTACAAATTCACACCTGAATATGTTTCTTTTACGTAACTCACGCGTCCAGTTGCAAAGGCTATATGCAGTGTTTGTTATGTAGATTTTATGTGATACTAGGTTTACATAAGTATCCATCAGAAGTAGATATATAAATAATCATTCAACATCATATTTTTTAACTGAAAGGTAAAGGTTAAGCACGAGCGAAAGGTAGAGGTGGAGCGGGATAGGCAGAATGAGAGGAGAGAGAGAGAGAGAGAGAGAGAGAGAGAGAGAGAGAGAGAGAGAGAGAGAGAGAGAGAGAGAGAGAGAGAGAGAGAGAGAGAGAGAGAGAGAGAGAGAGAGAGAGAGAGAGAGAGAGAGAGAGAGAGAGAGAGAGAGAGAGAGAGAGAGAGAGAGAGAGAGAGAGAGAGAGAGAGAGAGAGAGAGAGAGAGAGAGAGAGAGAGAGAGAGAGAGAGAGAGAGAGAGAGAGAGAGAGAGAGAGAGAGAGAGAGAGAGAGAGAGAGAGAGAGAGAGAGAGAGAGAGAGGGAGAAGAGAGAGAGAGAGAGAGAGAGAGAGAGAGAGAGAGAGAGAGAGAAAGAGAGAGAGAGAGAGCTGGAGAAAAATAAGGAGAGAACATGACTGAAGTCTCCGTAGCCTCTTCCCTTTCTGCATCTGGGGATGAAGGACAGGATGATGTCTTGGGGTTCAAGATTTTCTCTTGCTCTCTTTCCTCTCGCTCTCTTATTTCGTGTTGCTTTAGGGGAGCTTACATAGGTTCTCTCTCTCTCTCCTTCTCTCTCTCTCTCTCTCTCTCTCTCTCTCTCTCTCTCTCTCTCTCTCTCTCTGTCTCTCTCTCTCTCTCTCTCTCTCTCTCTCTCTCTCTCTTTCTAAAACCCTGAATTAGTAAATCCGCGCGGAGGTGCACCCCCCCCCCACTCTCGACAGGAAGTCCCCAACCCTCACCTCGAATTTTCGTCAGGAGAATGTGTACCACCGAAGATCAAACTCACCAAAGCAAACCGACCCTTATGCCAACGAGACGCAGAGGCGAGATTTACTGCACTCGAAGGTCGGTTGACTCGAGTACCCGTAGCCGCCCTATCGGTATCGGTATCTGGTTACTCGAGCCGATTCATGGGCCGACCTCGTGATGCCAGTCGGGTTTCGTGTCCGGTCGCCGATACCCGATACTTTATCCGAACTGAAACAGG
>BOPN01000623.1:120217-132717 GCA_017312705.2 Penaeus japonicus
CGAGGGGTGATTGAAACGACGAAATACTTAATATTTGATAAGAACGGAGAGCAGCGTGGCGCATTTTCGTACCGGAATGGGAGAACATATGGGAGCTGAGTGAGAGATGGACACGCACAACGGGTATTGTTTCTGAAAGTTTCGCATTCGGTAGAGCGAACTAGATAGACCGATCTATTGACTATTGGTTTTGTTATTTTTTCGCGTTATTCTTGTACCGAAAAAAGTTTTTTGTCGTGAGTGATGGAAAGGAATCGATAGAGGCATGCCGATACTGCAATGATTTTAAGTGCATGTGCGAGGGAGTGTTTCGATACAGATGTGTATTAATATGTTGCATTTAGTTTGGAAAATGTTGAGCGTTTTGAACGATCCCGTAACACTTCCAATAATGATACTAACCTCAACCCAATTTTCAAAAAAAAAAAAAAAAAAAAAAATCACCATCTACTTCAGAATCCTATTTAAAAAAAACAAAAAACTAACATACCTTTAATCAAGTTCCTTTCCCAAAGAGCCCAATTCATCCACACTTTTCATCCGCATGTCAGCGAACATAAATATCAATTTTACGATAACAAGACCTGCCTCGGTTGTCCCGTATTGCCGTACCTCATCGCGCTAGCATTAGTCGTACAGTCCAGGCTAAGAAAACGCGGTCGATATTATCCATTCATCAGACTCCCGTTGATGTATGGTTGGGAAGGAGATTGTAGGTATTAGATAAATGGTTGTTTGTTATTTGTTTTCGTGTGGTTGGGAGAGGAGGAGGGGGGGGGAGAGATAGAAGGAGGAGGAGGGGGTACAAGAGAAAGGGAGGAAGAGGGGAGGTTTTTTGGTGGGTGGGGGGTGAGTAGGGGGCTGGGGAGAGTAATTTGGGTTGTTTTGGTGGATATTTGATATGATGGTTGGTTGGTCTTGGTCATTTGATTCAGTCTGGGGGGCTATGTTTAGTGTGGGTAGTCATATGATCCTCATTTAGAAAGATGATTTGTGGCTTTGGTGTCTGGTGGACGAGCCTTGGATATAGCTGCTTCTTTTCTTCTTGCTCTTCTTGTTCTGTTTCTTCTTTTTCTTTTCTCTCTCGCTCTCTCTCTCTCTCCATATCTATCGATCTCTCCGTCTGTCTCCTTTTACGCTTTCTCTCTCTTTCTCTTCTATTACTTTTCTCTCTCTCTCTCTCTCTCTCTCTCTCTCTCTCTCTCTCTCTCTCTCTCTCTCTCTCTCTCTCTCTCTCTCTCTCTCTCTCTCTCTCTCTCTCTCTCTCTCTCCCTACCTATCTATCTATTTATCTTCTCTCTTTCTCTAAATATCTGTCTATTTATCTTCTCTCTTTCTCTAAATATCTATCTATTTATCTCCTCTCTCTCTATCTATCTGTCTGTCTGTCTCTCTCATCCTTTCCAAACCAAAGTATGCAACCAATAAAGAGCAAGTTTAAGTCTCGACTCTTACAAGCTGAAGTGAGGTGAACCATATGAACCCACTGTGCCTAATTCCACGTGTTGGCATGACCATAAGCAACACTATAGTTACCGAGAGCGGAACCGAGACGCCTCGAGGAACCGAAGAACCGCTGTGTCACACTACGACGTTCTACAAATGAAATATTTTGTTCCACCCTGCACTAAGTGGCGGGTGTAGGGGGAGTGTTTTATGATTCTCCGTCCCTATCCCTTGTGCCCCCTTCTATCCCGACCCCCCCCCCTCCCATCTTCAGACGCCACCCTTACTTCCACCTGCCATACAATATTGATTAAGCAAACATCCATTGAGGGCGGCTGCCTCGTAATAGCAGTGCGAGGATGCAGTACCTCGCAGGCGTCGCGGCCTCGGTACGCTGGCCAAGTTAAGCCCCTCTATAAGCTGTGGACAAAGTGAATATTATGGCCATTCGGCAGGTTTGGCTTCCCGAGGGAGGGAAGAGGAGTGGGGGGGGAGAGAGGGAGAGAAAGAAGGATAGAAGAAAGAGAGAGAGAGAGAGGGTAGACGGGAGAGATGAAGGAGTGGGTGTTAAGAGAGTGAGAATGGGAAAGAAGGAAGATAGATAGATAAATGAGGTGAGGGGGTGACAGGAGAGTGAGGATGGTAGAGAAAGATGGAGGGATGTAGGGAAAGATACATAGACAAACAGATGAAATGAAAGGAAAAGATATTCCAGAACTGCAATAGAGACATATTACATAGTATATGATTCACAGATAGATATACAGCAAATACATTGACATCGCAGCAGAGAAGGAAGACGAAAATAATAATGAAGAAGGAAATAGAGGAAAGAAAAAGAGAGATTTGCACCAAAGAAGAAAGACCAAGGAAATTAAAAAGGAAAAGGAAGACGGATGAATGAAAAAAGAGAGATTAGCACCAGGAATGGAACAAGAAGACCTCCCCTTCGCTGCGTAAAATTGCACACACACGCTGTCTGAGCAAGCATACCAACGCACCTCTACCGCGGAAAATGACGTCCTGTGTATGTACTTACCCTCATACAATAAGCAGGATGCGTGCACGTGTACGCACGACATCAAAAACAGAATAAGAATAATAAAAATGTGTTTTACCTCAGACACATGCAGCATGGAACCCTTACGCCACACGGACACACGCAGATCACAAAAGATAACAATAATGATTACAATGAATAAATACATAAAAAACACGAAAAAGACCCCAGTGATGGCTAGCATTGATAAGGCTGCGATCATTCGTCGTGCAAAAGATAGTGATCATCTAGATTAAGAAAAAAAAATCCCGACACAAAAAGGTCGAGACGAAGGCCAGCAGAGATGGAGAGCGAGCGATTACAAGGCGAGGCAAAACATCTTCCCGAACAGCGCACTCTTGGGGAGGTTCTGAAGGCGGTTCACTTAGGGAGTTCAACCGAGGGAGGATGGTTCTCTCTCTCGCGTTCATTGCATGTTAGTATTTCATGTATTCTTTGCTTTTTTATTATCCGGTTACACTATCCTTCATGTAAGGATTTTCTTGCAATCTTCTTTTCGTTGATTGCAAGAGGTTGCTCTCTCATGCAACTCGGAGATCTCCCCGTCGCATGTAGGTGGAAGCGCCGTCATGCAAATGCCCTCGTCGCCCGCACGTCAGTCCCGCATGTGACAGGGACCGATATGACGGCTCCTCCAGTGAGCGAAAGCGATAAGATAAGGATGAGTGTGGCTGCAGAAAGATAAGGGAGCATGACTCACCCTGACCATTTCCTTAAACGTTCTCCTAGTGCTTGTGAGAAGATCGAGGTGTGCGCCTGTTTTTGTTTCTGTGCTTATCTGTGTGCGTGAATGCAAGCGTCATAGACCGGTGGGGAAGAAGTTTTAGCATACACGATGCTATCTCGTCGTGCCTGTAAGCAGCGGGAGACCGATAGGGTCTCAAGGTGACCATTTCCACAGCTGATCCGTCTTCTCGTTGGCCTTCCGTTCAGCAGGACTCTCGTATTTTGATTTTAGTTCTTCAGCGCCTTGGCTCGAGCGGAAGAATGGAATCAACAGGATCAAAAGGGACAAGACTTGCTTTTGCCGACATTTAGCTGATTTCGTTTATGCCGCCGCATTTACCTTACCTGCTGCGACCTTCTCTCTCTCTCTCTCTCGCTATCTCTCTCTCTCTCTCTCTTTCACTCAATCTATCTCTCTTTCTTTCTCTCTTTCTACCTCTTTCAGTCTCTTTCTCTATCTTTTTCTCGCTTTCTCTATATCTCTCTCTCTTTCTCTCTCTTTCTCTCCCCCTTCCTTCTCTCTCTCTCTCTCTCTCTCTCTCTCTCTCTCTCTCTCTCTCTCTCTCTCTCTCTCTCTCTCTCTCTCTCTCTCTCTCTCTCTCTCTCTCTCTCTCTCTCTCTCTCTCTTTCACTCAATCTATCTCTCTTTCTTTCTCTCTTTCTACCTCTTTCAGTCTCTTTCTCTATCTTTTTCTCGCTTTCTCTATCTTTCTCTCTCTTTCTTTCCCCCTTCCTTCTCTCTCTCTCTCTCTCTCTCTTGCTCGCTCGCTCTCTCTCTCTCTCTCTCTCTCTCTCTCTCTCTCTCTCTCTCTCTCTCTCTCTCTCTCTCTCTCTCTCTCTCTCTCTCTCTCTCTCTCTCATTCTGAGTCTGGTTCTGCCTCTCGCTCTATCTCTCTCTGCCACTCAAACACATTAAAAAAACAGGAATACTATGAACGTGAAACTAAGAGAGGACACTTATTTGGACGCGAATGCAAGAGCGTGCATATGCAGATGCTAGGATTTGCATGGAGAACAATTCCAGATAATCATGTGTTTATACATAAATAAATTCTTGAAGACCTGGAGAGCCACGACCTCGAACGGCGCTATCGATTACACAAACAGAAGAGAGATCTACCTTCTTGTCGAACTTCCACGGCATTGGGTAAAGACATGATCAAGAATCGTGCAAAAGGTCAATTCGTCTCTTTTTTTTTCCTTCTCTCCCCTTTTATCAACACAATCGCGAAGTCCTTATATATCAGACATCGCTCCGACGAGTCGAAAATGGCCAGCGTGCTCGAGGTCTCGCCGCGTCCCCGGAAAACAGACGTTGTGCGAGATGGGTGTGTGTTAGTATTTATGTTAGTGTGTGTGTGTGTGTGTGTCTGTGAGTGTGTGTGAGTGTGTGTGTGTGTGTGTGTGTGTGTGTGTGTGTGTGTGTGTGTGTGTGTGTGTGTGTGTGTGTGTGTGTGTGTGTGTGTGTGGTTACTTTTACAGGGACATAAACCGCCACAAGGAGGACCGGGCGCCGAGAAATCGTTTAGCGAGGGATTATATCAGTGTTACGGCCTTGTGCGATGCATTAACACGAGAAATGTCCCCTGGAATGGCCGCAGTGACAAGGCTTGTGTGTGCGTGAGAGGGAGGGAGGGAGGGAAAGGAGCGGTAGAAAGGGTGAGAGGGAACAGAGGGGGAATTAGAAGTACCTGTCATCTTTTTGTGTGTTTTACCATATACGCTAAAAAACAAATATGGTTTTCTCTCTATCTGAACCGATTCAAGTCTGCATTAAGCAATGGGCGCGCGTGCGGAGCAAACAGGACGCCCATTCAGCCCATTCCCCGCCCACATTTCTAACCAAAAGAGACTACTTTTTTCGCGTCACATTTTCTGGCTTGACATTTGCACAGACATTCTTACGCAGCTCGACCCCCCCCCTCTCCCCTCCACACTTTACCCCTTCCCCGTCTCCCCTTCTCCTTCATTCTTTCTCTCCTTTCCCACTTTTACAATTCTCCACATCCCCTTCCCCTTTCTCCTTTTTTCCACTCTCATATCTCTACCATTTCTTCCTATTTCCACCTTCGCAGTGCCCTTCCTCTATTCCCTTAACCCCAACCTTTTCCCCTCCACTTCCTTCTTACTTACCCCCCCCCATCTCCACCCCCATTTCCCCTCCTCCCCCACCCCCATTTCCCCTCCTCCTCCTCCCCCTCCCCCTCCACCCCCTCTCCCGCCTAAACATCCCCCACCTCACCCTCCCCAATCACCTCATCATTACCCACAATGCACCGGGTCGCGATAGAAATGGCGATACCGGGTCTGTTTTCGAGATCCGCGATTCGCTCTGAGGATGAGGTTTATACCCGAGCCAAGGCTGGGCGAGTGGGCGAGTGGGCGCGCCGTGAATCTGTTTTGCGGAGGCTTCCTGTGGGCTCCGCTGTCGGGCCGCCGCTTTACGATCGGTCGCCGCTTTTTTATTGGCGCTTGCTCTCTCTCCTCCTCTTTCTTCTCCTTCTTGTGATTTTTTAAAGCTTCTTCTTTTCCGTCTTCTTTTCATTTTTTTTTTTTTTTTTTTTTTTTTTTTTTTTTTTTTTTTTTCTTCCTTTTTTTTTTTTTTTTTTTTTTTTTTTTTTTTTTGCTTCTGCTTCCTCTTTTACTTTTGTTTGCTTCTGTTTCTCCTTCTTCCACTTCTTTTTTATTCTTTATTCTTTTTATTCTTGTTTCTATTTCTTTTATCCTTCCCCTTCTTTTTCTTTCTCTTTCTCTTTCCTCTCCATCTTCTCCATTTGTCTCTTCATCTTCTTTCAAATTTATTCTTCTCTTTCACATTACTAGTTTATTCGTACCTTCCTTGTTCTTCACTACCATCATCATCTAGTTTATTTTTACTTTAATTTTTTTTTCCAAGCAAAGTTTTCAATCTACGAAAACAAAAAAGACAGCAAGAAATAAAAATAAGTCCGTAGTCCCTTAAAAGAAAACGACGCCCGGCCATCAAAACAAAAGAGCAACAGCAAGCGAGCAGGTCAAGTTCGACCCTCCGCTGGCTGATTGCTTGCCTCGCTTAGCATAACAAAATGCTGATTGTTTCCCTCCCTCTGCGTTGCTTTCATAAATGAGCTGAATGACTTCCTGCTCAGGTGACCATGCCTTTTGGGGGCGTCCCGGGGGGAGGGGAGGGGGGTTAAGGTTCCTGGCGGAGTGACATCATCAGGACCCTTCGTCCGGTTAGTGTGTGCTTTGTGGGCGGCTTTCCGAAGGCTAGGTGTCGAATGCACATACATACACATATACATGCGTACATACACATACGCACACACACATAAATACACTCACACACAAACATACACACACACACACACACACACACACACACACACACACACACACACACACACACACACACACACACACACACACACACACACAAACACACACAAATACACACACACACACATCTATCTATCTTAATATGTATATACATGTATATATCTATCTACATGTATGTATATTTAGATATATATGAAGAGTGACAAAATAAAGACTCATGTATATGAAGCCGTTAAGGAACAGCTTCCTGATGCAATAACAAGCAACCAAAATCACACTATATTTATTTATTTATTTATTTATATATATATATATATATATATATATATATATATATATATATATATATATATATATTTCTCTTTTTACATATCTATATCTATACCTATATACATAAATATGTATATATATATATATATATTTATATATATATATATATATATATATATATATATATATATATATATCGTTACCGTTTACTTACTTCCTTTGTGCCCGTTTCTCTGTCTCTATTTTCTTACTTTCGATGCTCTTGTTCTCCCCCCCCCCCCCCCCGTCCAAATCGAGATAACAGCTTCGTCTTTGAAGTGATTGTTAGTTTATAATGACAGTAATGTGACTGGGTTTTGCAACTTCCGGTGATGGGTCTCTTTTTACACTGCACGAAGGGGAGAGGAGAGAGAGGGGAGTGGAAGGGTAAGGAAGGTGATAGAGAAGAAGAGAGAGGGGGAAGAGGTAAGAGGTGATAGATAAACGAAACGGGAATATGAAATTTTAGGAAATGATGAGGGGAAAAGGTGGAGAAGGGGAAAAAGGGAAAGGGAAGAAAAACAGCGCAAATGAGATAAGAAAGCTGGAGAAGGTGGAGAGGAAAGGGAAAGAACAGAAAACGAAAAGGAAGGGGGGAAATAGTTGAACAATATGGAGTAGCGAATTGAGGAAACAGGTGGAGAAGAGGGAACGAAAAGGAAAGAGGGAGGGGAAGGAAAGAATGGAGAAGGTGAAACGAAAAGGAGAGGCTGATGAGAGGAAGAGAATAAGGGGGAAAGGTGGAGGTGAAACGAAAAGGAAAGGCTAATAAGGGGAAGAGAATAAGAGGGAAAAGGTGGAGGTGAAACGAAAAGGAAAGGCTGATGAGAGGAAGAGAATAAGGGGGAAAAGGTGGAGGTGAAACGAAAAGGAGAGGCTGATGAGAGGAAGAGAATAAGGGGGAAAAGGTGGAGGTGAAACGAAAAGGAAAGGCTAATGAGAGGAAGAGAATAAGGGGGAAAAGGTGGAGGTGAAACGAAAAGGAAAGGCTAATGAGGGGAAGAGAATAAGAGGGAAAAGGTGGAGAAGGTGAAACGAAAAGGAAAAAGGGAAGGAAGACAGGGAATGAGGAGGAAGAGGTGGAGAAGGTGAAGCTAAACGGAAAGGCTGGAGGAAGAGGTGGAGAAGGTGAAGCGAAACGGAAAGGCTGGAGGGAAGGAGAAAATAAGGAAGAAAGGTGGAGAATTTGAAAAGAAAAAGAAAGAGGGAAGGGAAGGAGAGAATGAGGGGGAAAGGTGAAGTTGAAACGAAGTAGAAAGAGGGAAGGGAGGGAGAGAACGAGGGGGAAAGGTGGAGAAGGTGAAACGAAAAGGAAAAAGGGAAGGAAGACAGGGAATGAAGAGGTGGAGAAGGTGAAACGAAAAGGAAAAAGGGAAGGAAGACAGGGAATGAAGAGGTGGAGAAGGTGAAACGAAAAGGAAAAAGGGAAGGAAGACAGGGAATGAAGAGGTGGAGAAGGTGAAGCGAAACGGAAAGGCTGGAGGGAAGGAGAAAATAAGGAAGAAAGGTGGAGAAGTTGAAACGAAAGAGAAAGAGGGAAGGGAGGGAGAGAACGAGGGGGAAAGGTGAAGGAAAGGGGGAATGGAAGGAAAAGGGGAAGCGGAAAGGAAAGAGGGAAGCGGAAAGGAAAGAGGGAATGAGGGGGAAGAGGCGGGAAGGTGAAGTCATATGGAAAGAGGGAAGGGAAGGAGAGAAGAAGGTCTGTTTTATGGTAATTGAAATTCAAGGACAAAGTTGTAACGCCATATTTCGAGCTAATGTTTTCATACCACCCATGTGTTTTCCTGTTGATACTTTTTCCTTCTTTGTTGATAAAGTTTTTTTCTTTTGTCTTTTTTATAAGGGGGTAGATAATTGTGACTGTATTTGGATATCTGTCAATAGTCTTTGTTTTCGTTCTGTTGTTGTTTTTGCTGTTGTCATAGTGTTACGTACTTTTTCTTAGCTTCATCTTATCATAGTCGATTATGTGTCCCTTTTTATTGTTTCATTTTTATCCAAGTTCCCAGCTATATATCTCTCCTTTTTAGTGCAATAAGCGAAACACAACACATGAATCACATTAGGTACTTCATCTTTGTCATTTTCAACAGCTTTATCAAGTAACATCTCACGGCCAGACTCTTAAATGACTGCGCATCATGTACTTGACTTGTTACACAAACATCGCCCGAAATTACCACAGTGAAATATGTGGTCACAGCAAGTTCCCAGTTAACAAGATCGCCCTTCAAGCATTAGCGTATAATAGCCACTAGGAACCATTTATCATTAGGCATTGCCAGCATTCCTGCACGTTAGCACCGCCATAGATCAGCATTACCATTAATCAAATGCTGTTAAATCTACACTTCTGAGTCATCGGCCCCACCCCTCCTCCTACCAACCCACACCCCCTAAATAGTCTCCCTTCTTATACGGACTCCCTCCCCCCCTTCCTCCTACTTCATACCCTCGCCCCCCCCCCCTCCCCCCACATGCCTCTAGCTACACACCGCCACATTCTTTCCAAAGTATGAATCATCTTTGCCACAACATCATTGCAAACACTATCGCCTCTTGTTATCTGGCACTGCTGAGGGTGCTGACAAACATGCAGACTCCGCCCACCGGCTAAGAACCCCGCCCCGCCTGAGTTGCAGCCCCGCCCATCTCTCCTTCGATCTCTCAAGAAAACATGCTTAATATTCTTTAATTCCGGAGTCTTTTTATCTGATGACTCGGACAAGAAAAACAATGGGGTGTTTTGTCTCAAAAGCTGTAAACAGACTGAGTAATCTCTCAAGACGGTATTACATGTTCTGTTCTGATAATACGTGTTTTGAGGATTGATAAAATTTGGTTGACAAAACACTTATCTCTTTATAAAGATTCTCACCGAGAACCTTAAAACATCAATAGTTCTGTTGCTTTAACTTGGTGCACAATAACGACTAAATACAGTTAATAGGTTCAATTCATCATTGTTTTATAGAATAAGAGTAATAGAATGTGTATTTATTGGTATGTGTGTGTGAATACAGTTAAAAGGTTCTGTTCATCATTGTATTATAGAATAAGATATATATGTATGTGTACTTATTTGTATGAATATGTGTACATGTAGTTAATAGGTTCTATCCATCACTGTATTACAGAATAGATAAAAATATATGTACTCATTTGTATATGTGCGTGTCTTGTATATATGTGTGTTCTTTTCATATGTTCGTTCTCTGTACGTACTATGTGTGTAGGTGTGTGTACACGATGTATGTGGGTGAGTGTAGAATAAGGGTATAGCACATATCCTGAAAATAAATACGCAAGTACAACCCACCAGCCATCGTGACATAAAGGGAAAGACAGACAACGTGGAAAAAAACATTGGTTTGTGTAGCTTTGCGCATATCCTCTCGCAGTGCAAAAACCTCCCGACATGGCTGGCTGGGACTCGCTTTTTCGCTCGTGTTTTTTTTCAATGTATTATCCCTCCAGACGAACCGTGGCCGAGGTACTTAAACGATTTTGTGGCGAAAGATGAAATTTATGGGCAGTGGTTCTGCGGTGAATGGAAAGAATTGTGATAGCTGATAAGATTTTTTTATTATTGTTGTTGTTGTTTTGTTTTTCTATTTCCCCATTTTCATTAGTCTTATTATTTGATAGTAAAGTATTTCCTCATTGTAGATATTCGTGTTTGGTACGCAAAGTTTACGCCCAAGCAAAGAAAATGCATTAAAGAAAAGGGGCGTATAAATTTTCCTGTTTCTAAAGCCAACTCGAAGGTCGTGTCTTAGTATGCGCTTTACAAGCATTGTGTCTTTAGGGCTTGCTTGAGTGAGGGTCAGGCTAAGATCAAGGGGGGTCAGACGGGGTCACGTGATACATCGGTTGTTTTGCTTGTCCAGGAGACTGATGGAGGGAAGGTGGAAGGGGGGGGGGAGAGGGGGAGAGGAGGGAACAGAAGGGAACCTCCACCATGTTGTGTATTCATCCATCTTTCCAATACAAGTGGCATCTACGGTATCGTCGGCGATTCATTATCATTATGGTAATATGCCTTTAAAATCTTGTATCCTTTGCGGTATTTATATTCGCGGGAATTGATTTTATACCCGCGTCTTTGCCGGGTTTGCTTATTGCAGGTTTCTTTTGATTCGATTAGATTTTTATTTTGATTCGTTTTTTTTTTATCATGTGTGGTTCCTCCTTCGTTTTGTTTGTTTGTTTATTTTCTTTAGTCTCCTTAAATCCAGAATCGTTTATTGAATAAGGTCTTAATAATCGTCTACTCTTCTAATATCACCCTATTTTTATTTATCTTTTCTATAAGCTTACCTTGTTCATCCTGTTTTACATCTTCAACCTTAATTTGACTTTACACAGCCCTCAGCTTGCTTAAACGACCCTAACACGCATGACATGACCCTTACATTCAGTCCATGTCTGAGACTATCACCCTATCATTCTCACCCTCCCTCTTGTTTTCCTCTCCTCTCTCACCCTAGCACTCGTCCCTAACGCTCGTCTTCACCCTAATCCTCGTCTTCATCTTTTTATCATATCTTATCCTCAGCCTTACCTTCAGCCATACTGAACTCTTAATCATTTCCGGTCTCGTTTTTATTCTCACCCTCACCCTTATTCTCACCCTCATCCTAAACTCGACTTCGCCCTAACCTCACCCTCACGCCAACACCTCAACCCCACCCCTCCATTCTTCCTCACCCTCACCCAACTACCCTCACCTTCACCCCACCATTCTCACCCGCACCCCACCGCCCTCATCCTCACCCCACCACCCTCACCCCACCCCTCTCACCCTCACCCCACCACTCTCACCCTCACCCCACCACCTTCACCCCACCACCCTCACCCGCACCCCACCACCCTCACCCCACCACCCTCACCCCACCACCCTCACCCCACCCCTCTCACCCTCACCCCACCGCC
Organism: Penaeus japonicus; assembly: GCA_017312705.2. Lineage (NCBI taxonomy): Eukaryota > Metazoa > Arthropoda > Malacostraca > Decapoda > Penaeidae > Penaeus > Penaeus japonicus. Next base: position 132,012 of record BOPN01000623.1, read on the forward strand.
CTCGCTCTCAAACTCGCCAAAAACCTCACTCTCGCCCTCACCCTTAGGTCAAAATACGCGGTCACGAACCGATGCTTATCGAGCCTTCTCTGAGCGGCGTGGGCGTGTTTTGGGCGGGCTTGGCGTGGGCGGGTGGATGTTACGCAGATGGGTCGTTGGGTGAATATGTGGATGGACAAGAGAGCGGGCGTGTGTGGATGAGTGGAACGAGATGCGGGTAAAATAGGTAATGAGCGGATACGTGTGGTTGTGGATACTTGAATGTGTGTGGATGATTATGTGGATTAATGTGCATGGTAAACGTTGCGACAAATAGACAAATATAAGAAAAAGGTACTAGAATAAAAATGGAAAATAAGACATTCGAAAAAGTGAATGAAATATAAAAATGAAAAATGTTTAGATATAAGAATAGATAATTAACATAATGAAAATAAAAATGGAAATAAAAATATATAATATGAAACCCTCGCAGGACAAATTTACATATAACAATGACTCGAAGTATAAAAAATAAGATAAAAATAAAATTTCTCAAGACGATTTACTCCTAAGATGTTCTCACGGTTGGCTCGAGTCCTCCCAGCCTTGAAGTCGACTATCAGATGAAGTCAGAGATGTTTTGCTTTTAAACTCAATGAGAAGAGAATTCTTTCTGCCATAGATTATCGATTGCTTCGGATAAATATTTCAATCTGCGTTCTCT
>BOPN01000623.1:137717-140217 GCA_017312705.2 Penaeus japonicus
AGAACATGAAGGAAAAAGGAGAAGAAACACAAGAACGATGACAACAGCAACAATATAACGACAATAATAAAAAAGAAGGAAAAACAAGAAACCAGAAACATTGCAGACTGTCTAATTAGAAAAATACCATAAATGACGCAGCCAAACCTTGAAAGCCGCTGGTCCGATATCGCTTATCGCTCCGACTCGAACCATCTGTCTAAACCGTAGTCAATAAATCACGCTCAGGCATCTAAGACAACACGATCTCGGGGGCTTGAGGGGTAGGGGGCAAGGAGGAGCAGGAGGGGGAGGGGGGTTGGGGCAAGAAGAAGGACGGGATAGGGGCGAGAGAGAGGAAGGGGAGAGGATTATGGTGAGGAAGAGGAAGGGGAGGAGAGGAGGAGGGAGGGTATGGGCGAGGATGACGAGGGGAGACTGAGTCTGGAGCGAGGAGTAAGAGGGGGGGAGGTGAGACAACCAAGGATAGAAAGGATAACCTACCATTAGGATGTTGCGGTTGAGTGCGGTGGGAAGAGGGTGCTAGAGTGAAAGAGTGGTGTCAACCAAAGACCGTAATGTCAACGGCGAAGGAAATCTGCTGCGAGACGGTGAGGGGGTTGGATGACATGTGTTTGGCGCGTGACTGGATTACTGCGGGATAAATGTGCAATATGTATATAATGATAAACAAAGGGAAGAATGGACTGATTGAAGAAAGATATGCAACAGGAAGAAAAAATCAGAAGAAAAATATGAAAGGTGATAAAAAGAAGAAAAGGTGAACTATAGAAAACGAAATATAGAAATGATAAGAAGAAGATTCATGTTTCGAAGACAAGAATATATTTTTTTTCTGCTTTATTGTAAGTCACTCAGTATGATTTTATCCTACTGAAGTAACAACAAACATTTAAAGTCATGTGTCAAGTACTCAAGGCTGCGAACTTTTGAAAACGCACGTTTCTCAACCAGTAAGAACAACAAAAAAGACAAAACAGAACCGCATCTGAACATAAAGCCAAGAGCATTCGCCATGACCGGCATGGGATCAAAACCTTCCCGAGAACGCAATGTGAAAGTCCGAAGCTTCTCTCGACAGCGTCCCTTCCAGACCCAAAGACTTCCGCATTCAGAAGACTAAAAATAACTCCGATCCCGAAATCAAAATGCAGGAATCCTTTAAACGGGGGAGGACCTGTTGGCCGCTCAGCTGCCCTTGGACTGGGACCTCACGGCGCAGAATCTTAGGGAGCGGAATGGAGTCCGGGAGGCTGGTTCGGAAGCGTCGGCAGCGGTGGAGGTGGAGGTGGGAAGGAAACATGACTCATGATTTATTATCATTATATGATAATGATGGTAATAACATTGTTTGGAATGCCGGTGATAATAATAATAATAATAATGACAATAATGATGAAGGTAATTGTGATAGTAATGACGATAATGATAATTTATACGATAATAGTAATGATGATGATATCAATAACAATGATTATGATGATAGTAATCAGATATAAACAATTGCAGTAGTGGTAGTGTTTGTAATCATAACAGTACCACCTCAACACAGACATTCAAACATGAACATCGTAGTCATTCTCATCATTGCCATTAGAGGTGTTGTGTCGTTGTGCAAATATCCTCTTACATATAAAGGTATATCTGCAAAGTAAGTTTAGCTCACAATTTTAGCAGCATTTAAATCCCCTCGCCCGCCGCCCATCGCTCGCCTAGACACCTGATCCGCAGGGAAAGGGTCCCATCCCTTCGCTCTGTGACATTTACAGGTCGCGTGTTACGCCTGGAAGGGTAGCGAGGGCGACGCCGATCTTGTTGCTGCCCGACACCCTTGCCACACTTATGCTGCTTTATCCCTTGCCAGATCACTCTTGTGTTGCACCTCGGAAAAAAAGAAGAAGAAGAGAGTGTTCCTTATATCGCCCTTCTGTTGCGCCCTCCTGACGCGACGCGTTGTCTCTCCCGAGCATCGTCGTCGCCACCCCACTGAGAGGCGGGCGGGCTGGGGTGGCCAGGATGTGCCCGACGCCTCGCCTTATCGCGCCGCTTATCAAGGTCTATGTTCAGGACTCCCGAGGTCAAAAAAAAGAAGGAAGTCTGAAAAAAAGAGGGAACAGATATGCAACACCCTTTTACGGGAAGCTGGAGCGAGCAGTGGGAAGGGGGAGGAAGCAGGGTAGGGGGGGAGGGAGGGAGAAGCAGAGAGACGCAGGGAGCTCGCATGGGTCGAAAAGGGGAGGCGAACAAGAGTGTGTCCGATCTTCCTCCTCCTCCTCCTCTTCTTCCTCCTCCTCCTCCTCAGTGGATGAAGAGACTGCAGTATACAGACAGCAGATACTCTTGCGGTGGTACTGTGGTGAATCGAAGTGAAGGAATACACGCAACACAGGAGCTCACGGGTTCGAGTTGTGGCTCTGTGGCTGGGGTAAGGATACACTTCTGTTCTTACTTTGAGTAAAGGGAGTCTTTTTATCATTATTATTATTATGTACACATACGC
>BOPN01000623.1:145217-147717 GCA_017312705.2 Penaeus japonicus
AGCATCTATCTTTGGCTTGCAGTTATATCACATAATGAATATCCACGCTGCAACTTTGATAAAACACAAATTAACGTTGCCGAGTAAGGAAAATGTAAGAGAAAAAGTGGTCCAGAGAAACCAAGGGTCTTCTGCTGGCGCTAAGCGGGTGGTGATATTTTGTGCAGGCAGCCGCGCCCGTATCCATCATAAAGATATATAAAAAGAGATATACACATGATATGGCTGTCTAATTATCCATATCCTAACTGACTTAAAGTGACCCTGCTGTTCCTATTTGCTTGTGTCTCCGTCGGCGGTTCACCTAGGTAACCCGGGACAGCAACGGTGGCGACACCTTGGCGTTGGTAGCGGCGTGTCGGCGTGTTCATCTGTGAGTCCTGTATTCAGTGTGGTCTTAGATTATGCGTTTTCGCTTATGAAGAGCACACGCACACACACACACACACACACACACACACACACACACACACACACACACACACACACACACACACACACACACACACACACACACACACACACACACACTCACACTCACACACACACACACACACACACACACACACACACACACACACACACACACACACACACACACACACACACACACACACACACACACACACACACACACACGCGCGCGCAGACACACACACACACACGCAGACACACACACACACACACACACACACACGCAGACATACACACACACACACACACACCTTCTATGGTCGCGGCTTGCTTTTAAATTAAGGCTGGGAGCTACGAGATCATGATTTTCAGCGGGGCGGGGCTGAGATCATCGTTCATGAACGTGTGCCGGCAAATTTACAAACATTTTCATGGCTGCCTCGCGATCGCTCTTCATGGCTTTGTCGGGCTCTTCGCCGTCCTCGTCAGTGCGATGCGTCGTGTGTGTGTGTATGTATGTGTGTGTGTGTGTGTGTGTGTGTGTGTGTGTGTGTGTGTGTGTGTGTGTGTGTGTGTGTGTGTGTGTGTGTGTGTGTGTGTGTGTGTGTGTGTGTGTGTGTGTGTGCATCTTTTGTTGGTGCATTGATGTTAATTTTGATGTGATATATAGTCTGGAGAATATTTCTTCCCATCTATATAATCAAAGTGGAAAGAACAAATCAGACACCGCTATTCTGAAATACATTAAACACAAGACACTCTCATTCCCTCCACATAATGCCTTCATCTTGCAGTTCATTCATCCCACACCTTTCTTTTCTTCAAAAACCACAGTCCATTTCATCTCGCGAAAGTGTTTCTTTATTACATCCACAAAGCACTTCTTTCACGCTTTCAAGAATCCCACTCGCGCCACGCTCACGTTTCGCTCGCTGTTGATTCACGCTTTCCTTAACTGCCCCGCTATGCTAGGAGGACATGTACTCTGGCCACGGAAGGGGGCGGGTTCATTAGCTGTTTGTTCTATGAATTATTCAATTTGCTTTCTCGTTCTCGTCTCTCTGTCTCGCCTCTCTGTCTCGCCTCTCTGTCTCGCCTCTCTGTCTCGTCTCGTCTCTCTCGTCTCGTCTCTCTCTCTCTCTCTCTCTCTCTCTCTCTCTCTCTCTCTCTCTCTCTCTCTCTCTCTCTCTCTCTCTCTCTCTCTCTCTCTCTCTCTCTCTCTCTCTCTCTCTCTCCCTCTCCCTCTCTCTTTCTCTTTCTCTTTCTTTTTCTAACACCCTCACCCTCTCCCTCACCCTCTCCCTCACCCTCTCCCTCTCTCTCCCTTCCCTCCACTGCATTGTCTGAGGATGTCAATAAGCAGCTGATTGGGGGAAATAGAGAGCGGAGAAAGTGGCGTCGCGGAGGAGCGGGTGTGGCGGCGCGGCGGCGTGGCTGTGCTCCCGTGACCTGTCTTAACCGCACTGACTTTCCCAACAACACTTTAGATTTGTTGATGCAATCTTCTGCTTGGCTCCCCCCCCCCCTTTTCTTATCGTTGATTCCTCTCTCTCCCCCACCCCCCACCTACTTCCTCCTCCTCCCCGATTCTCCCCTCTTCTCTTCCTCTTTTCCTTTCCCTCTTCTTTTGAGGAATTTCATTCATTTCTGAGGATTTTCCCCTTTTTTTTCTCTCTTTTTGGAGCTTGGACATGCCATAATGTAATGCAGAATGTCAAGAGGGAAATGAAAAGAGAAATCCAATTTTTTTTCTTTCTTCCCTCCATAATAGCAACAACCTTGACGTCATCCGGCGAAAGAAAATGAACCTTTTTTTCGTGTGTAGATTTTGGAACCCGAGTCTGTTCGGAACAAAGCGTGATCAGCCGAAGCGGCGGGCATAGTAACACAGCCAAGCGGGAGGCGTTCCGTTCTGAGCGTTAATAGGGGCGTGATGTCGGCCGTCACAGTCACGTCCGCCCACGCCCTTTCCCGCCGATGGCCGCTCCAGTTCACGCCAGATTTGACCTCACGATCCGGCCTATTTGATAACGGTTCTTTCTCTCTCTCTCTCTCTCTATCTATCTATTTATCTGTCTATCTATCT
>BOPN01000623.1:152717-160217 GCA_017312705.2 Penaeus japonicus
CTTTTTCTTCTTCGTTTGGTAATGAGCTTGATGAAGATAATGTTGATGGTGATGATGATTTTTAAAAAGATGATGGTGGTGATAGTGATGATGCAATTGATGATGATGGTGGTGAGTTTAATCATGATAATGATAGTAGTGGTGATTATCAGTACGATATGGTTACAGTATCAGTGGCAATGATAAAGACGCTAATAATCTCAGTGTCATTGATAACGATAACAAAAGTGAACCTCGACAGATCAGCCCAGGAAGAGAACCTTGAACCTGTGCATGAGAACGAACAGGCCTTATTGACCCCGACGGTCATGCGGTGAACAACAGAATAACAAAACAAGAACAGCAGCCCTGCCGACTGACCGGACCGAGATCTAGAATGTTCTCCGTGCAACGAAATTAGTGGTTGATTTTGACATTGCAATAAATGGGGAAATAAATTAAGGTAGAGCGAAATCGTTGGTAATTATGATGACCGAGGAGATGATTATGTAATTTTGTAATTTAGCAATTAAGGGACTAATGATGATTAACTATTATAATGTCGATGGAGTAAAGTCGATTAAAATCATAACTCTAGAAGAGATAAGATAAACGTATAATGTTACGACACTATAATGAAACCGGTATAGACAGAAATTATAACAAAGCAAAGACAAAGTGACATTACAATCATTACCAGAAAAAGAAGACAATGCAACAAATCTAAAGGTTAAGAATTGTAATAAAACAACCAAATGCAACAAAGCACGATGCAAAGTCGAAAACGGAGAGAGAGAAAAAATAATTATTGCGAAATTTCTAGTACCTTCTGTGCGGTTGCATTCTCAAGGGTGTGCAAAGTCAAGTTGCACGAGAGCTGTTCAACCGCCGGCGGCTCTCCTCCCCGCCCGCCGCCCGCGCCTGCCCGCCCGCGCGCCCGCACATGGTCGATGCTTGAACTCTGCCGCAGTCACGCTGTTGCGGGGGTGGATATGGGGGGTGGGGGAGAGAGAAAAGGAGAAATGGAGAAAAGGTGGGAGAGGGAGAGAGAGGGAAGCGAGAGAGAGAGAGAGAGAGAGAAGGCGAGAGAGAGAGAGAGAGAGGGAGGGAGGGAGAGAAGAGAGGGAGAGAGAGAGGGCGAGAGAGAGAGAGGGAGAGAGAGAGAGAGAGAGAGAGAGAGAGAGAGAGAGAGAGAGAGAGAGAGAGAGAGAGAGAGAGAGAGAGAGAGGGAGGGAGGGAGTGAAGAGAGGGAGAGAGAGAAGAGAGAGAGACAGAGGGGGGGAAGGGAGGCAAAGAAACGGTAGAAGCCAACCAGATACAGAGAGCCATTTAATGAAGGGACACGAAGGCTAAGCGATCGAGAAGGGAAAGAAAGGAAGGAAAATGCAACACTGACTGAGTATAATGGAACGAAAGGGAGGAAAAAGAGAGACAAAAATCGACAAAGATTAGCGAGGGAGAAGGAAGAGCATAAGTTGGCAGTGGGGTAGAAAGGGTCATAAACAGGACAGAAAAGGGTCAGCGGGGGTGAGGGGAGGCGAGAAGGAGGAGGCCGAGGGCGAACTTGCTCCCCGGCGGTACATCCTGCGACCAGGACTCCTGCGTCATGCGTCGGGCCAGAGACGTGTCATTGAGAGCATGACGCAGCTGCATCATAACCGCATGATTCTCAATGACGCAATGGCAAAGACAAACACGCCTCACTGGGATGTCAGACACCACCAGAATTGACACCAATCCTTTCTTCGTCACCATCATCATCCCCTTCACCATTATCACCATCGACAGATCAGCTGATCATTGCTCGAAATCATTCCCTACGCCCAGGTATCCATCAGGCGGTTGGGCCGAAAGACGCCGAACGCGATACGTCCCGTGGCGGTCTAGATGAAACAAGCCAACAAGCCGAACTCGTGTCCCGTTGAGTACACAGCGAGAGAAACGTCCCACTGACAACCAGGGCCTCGCGGGGAGTGTGCCTGACAGGCGGCCACCCGCGAGACTGATGAGCTGATAATGAGCATATAAACGCATCAAAAGAGACACTGGTTGGCGGAGGCTGCACCTGTGGCTCGGCAGGGCAGGAGGCCCACGGAGAGCAAGGCTACGGGAGGGCTAGAGGGATTCTTATCTTTTCGATGCTATGGATATGAAAGGTACTTGTGATGAGACGCATTTTTTTTAAAGCGATTTTTGTAAAGGAGGCGAGCATTTCTTTCTTTCGTGTCTTCTCGGTTGCAAACGAGGATTTTAGTAGATTTTAGTAGTTAGATGATGTGCATTTTGCGAACAATGTTCTTAATTCCTTTGTCCTGACTTCTGCTGGCGAAAATAATCCTGGCCGTGAAATCGAGAAGACAAAAATAGTATAACAACAACAGGAAAGTAATGAGAGTGTGAGAACCAGCACGAACTGACGGATTTTTTTGGGTCAGGGGGAAAATGGCCAAAATTAAAAGGAAGAAAATAACAATAAGTTTCCATTTTTTGGCCATTTTCCTTGGACAATAGTTGCTTCTCATCCAACTATCACACGAAGGCACTTGCGGTGGATAATGACCTTTATGTGCGTTGCGTGTCGACATTTCAAAAGATTTGTTTTAACGTGGAAGTTTCACAGCAGCCTTGTGTTTGTTGTGAAAGCGGTGCGGATGCGCGTGTTTGGGGGGCAAGGCTGCGCTCCCTCGCCATGCGCACTGCGCGCTCGGTGGATGGGTGGTTGTGTGCGTGTGTGTGTGTGTGTGTGTGTGTGTGTGTGTGTTTTTGTGTGTGTGTGTGTGTGTGTGTGTGTGTGTGTGTGTGTGTGTGTGTGTGTGTGTGTGGTTGTGTGTGTGTGTGTGTGTGTGTGTGTGTGTGTGATGCAAAGACACTTGTCTATTTACGTATATTTGTATGCGATGTGATCTTAATGAAAATAGATGGAGAATGAAAAAGAGAGAATTGATTAAAACAATGAGACCAAGACGACCACAGCTGGTACTTGCAGATACCACCAGTACTCTCTGTTAACGTTGGATATTTCTTGCTTAAATATGCAAAGAGAAAGAATGAAAGAGAAACCGTTGTGGCACTGCATTTCGTTTACAAGGTTGTTGATCTGGGAGCCCTGCCAAACAGTCTATCTTACGGAAGGACAATTAACCATGACGTTAAATATATTTGAAGGCTCAGACGTTGTTTTGATATCCATCTTGCATATCGCAATTGCAGTGTTTACTTCATGTTAACCAACGCTGTGTTCTAGACCATATGGGGGTCACGTGGAGGCAATTGCATTGTTTTTCTGCACTTGCTTCCCGGTCATTGCCAAATCTTGGAGTTACGCTCAAAAGGTTTATGGGTTTTTGCGACTGTAGACATCCTACTTTTGCGCCGAAAAGGTCAGCTAAAATTTCATCCGTCACGTGCGCGGTTGCAACAAGCGCGGCTGGGGAAAGAGTTCTCTCGGGGGGACCTCGAAACGACTTGATCAATAAGCCATTTGCATAACTATTCCTGCGTCCGACGTAGACGTGGCGATTTTCCCTGGAAGCCCCGCCCTCGTTTCACTCCCCCCCCCCTCCGATTGCTTCTCTTCCTCCGTCTGCCGTTGCTCCTTCTTCTCCTATTCTTCTTTCGATGCCCTCTCTACCTCCTACCACTTCTCTTCCTCCTCCTACTATTCCCCTCCTTCTCATCTCCATCTCCTCCTCCTCTTCCACTTCCTCTTTTTCCCCTTCCTCCTTTTCCCTCGTCCTCATTCTCTTTCTTCGTCTTCTCTTCTCCCCCTCTTCCATTTTCTTCCCTCTCCCCCTTCATCTCCACTTCTCTTCCACCTCTTCCTTTTTCTGCTTCATTTCCCCATCCCTATTCGTTGTAAGGCTCTTTCCTCTCCCCCTCGACCAACCCCCCCCACCCCCACCCCAGACCCTCCCTCTACTTCACAGCGTCCCGCAATCTTGCCAAGTCTCCACAAGCGACTCCGTAACGGGATCATCTGCCGTCTAAAGCATGTGGTCGCCGCTGACTTCAGATCACTACCCCCCCCCTCAGCACATGCCCCCCCCCCCTTTCTCTCTCTCTCTCTCTCCCGGTTCCCCGTTTCTTCTCGTCCTCGAGATTCGCGGCACCTTTACTCGGTGGGCACATTTATTCATGCTTATAAATAAATAAATAGATAAATATATATATATGTATCTCTCTCTCTATATATATATAGGTATATATATATGTATATATGTATATATATATATATATATATATATATATATATATATATATATATGTATGTATATGTATATATATATATATATACATATATATATATATATATATATATATATATATATATATATATATATATGCGTATGTATATATATATATATATATATATATATATATATATATATATATATATATATATTTACAAGTGTGTGTGTGTGTATGTGTGTGTATGTGTGTGTATGTGTATGTGTGTGTGTATGTGTTGTGTATGTGTGTGATGCATTATACACATTGCGAATATAAATGTGTATAGACACTTTTTTCCCTTTCATATCCCTATAAACATCCTTCCCGCAAATAACCAAATATGGCAAGCAGAGAGACAAACCCCCCGGCGCAACAGGCCCGTCCCCGACCGCACTCAAAGGCATCGAAACTGACACGAAGTCGCTGTAAATGAACGAAGTTAAGGATCGGTTTCAGGTCCCACTCATGTTTCAGCGTCCAAGATCTAGCCAGCCTTCATGCCCCCCCCCCCCCCCACCCCACCCCCGAGACCCCCCCGAGACCCCCTCGAGACCCCAGACGACCCCAGACGACCGCGCCACATCACCTAAGAAAAACGCGGCGATAAAACGACCTCAAACTTGGATTCTCATGTCGATTTGGTGTTTGGTTTGTTTGCTTGTTTGTTTGCGATGTGTTTGTTGTTGTTTATGTAGTGGATTAGAGTTGTTAGGGATATTGATTATACACTCGAAAAATGAGAGGGAGAAAAGGGAATAAGAGATAGAGGAAAAAATAAAGAGAGAATGAAAATGCATGTTCAAGGGCAGTGTCTGCAAGAACTGCATGCATGACCCTCCCGCAAGCAAGCAGGATCCGCCTTTGGTCGAGGAACAGCTTGACTGCGTTGGCCAAAGAACAAGGCGCACATCTCTCTCTCTCTCTCTCTCTCTCTCTCTTTCTCTCTCTCTCTCTCTCTCTCTCTCTCTCTCTCTCTCTCTCTCTCTCTCTCTCTCTCTCTCTCTCTCTCTCTCTCTCTCTCTCTCTCTCTCTCTCTCTCTCTCTCTCTCTCTCTCTCTCTCTCTCTCTCTCTCTCTCTCTCTCTCTCTCTCACTCTCTCACTCTCTCACTCTCTCACTCTCTCACTCTCTCACTCTCTCACTCTCTCACTCTCTCTCTCACTCTCTCACTCTCTCACTCTCTCACTCTCTCACTCTCTCTCTCTCATTTATACATAAGCACACACACGCACTCATGGATATGTGTGTGTGTGTGACTGTATGTATGTGTGGTGCGCATGTGTGGTTTAGTATGTATACATATATACATAAATACATACATACGTACATACATACACGCAGGCATACAAACATACACATACATATAGATATATGCCTATTCTTTTACATATATTTCTATTATATATACATATATTTAATAGAGACATACAGCTCCGTACAGTATATATGCTTGTACATGTGTGTGTGTGTGTGTGTGTCTCTCTCTCGCTCTCTCTCTCTCTCTCTCTCTCTCTCTCTCTATATATATATATATATATATATATATATATATATATATATATATATATATATATATATATATATATATATATATATATATATATATATATATATGAATGTACACACACACACACACACACACACACACACACACACACACACACACACACACATATATATATCACACACACGTACATGTATATATACGGACCTGCAGACAATAGGTTGATCTAATTTCAAGGATATCTACCTATTATTAATCAACGCTTTGCATATTTTTTAGACCATAGTCTGCCTCCATGACTGACCTTTTATAATAGCAAGTACCGATATTTGACTAACCGGAGCAGATTCCAAAATAAAATAACAAGGGAGGGCGTAGGGTCGAGTGAGGACTCCGGAGTGGCGAACGTAAACAAGCTGTTCAAGAAAGTTCTCCAAATGCCGGGTCTGTAGTTTAGAAAAGTTCAAGTGAGGATGTTCAACTAGTTGCCCGCCACGCCCTTCTTTTTGAACAGCCAATACAGAGAGTGGGCACCCGCGGTTTTCGTTAAAGTTTAATAGTCATTATCTTTCAGTATTTCATCTGTTTATTTTTTATTTTTTATTTTTTTCATGTGACTATTTTACTTCGATTTATTGGTTGTATTTTTACCGACTGTTTCCCTCTTGGATCGCCTTCTTCAGGAGCAACTAAATACTCCGGTGGTTTCCTCAAGGTGCCCGTTCTCGACCGTTGGGATTGACTCCTCTCGACTGAACACATCTTCAGAATAATTAGATACATGTTTTCATCAGGTTACTAACATATTTCACGTGCAAAATTCAATTAATTTGATTATATATGTGTGTATGTGTGTGTTTGCAGATATTTGTGCATATGTGAATATATATATAACGTATTCCCGCTCATGCACTCCATCCACCTTGGAAATGTGAGTTACCTGTCCTCGGGCGCCGGAGCCACGTGGGGATCCCCAGCCGCAGCATCCTCCTACTACCCCCCTCCCCCCCCCCCCTCCCTCGTACGTGCCTGGCGTGTGAGAGGCAAAGCTCCACTCCTTCGTCTTTTTATCGAGGTATTTTAAAAGGCGCTCTATGCAAGTTCATGTCAGGTGCTAGAGCATGCTTACGCGGTTATTTCCTTCTCCACTTAGTCAATTAACTTGACATCATCATAAATAGTCACGGCGGCACAGGTAATAATGACAAGAAGCGCAGGTAGGCCGTGTTATCCACTCGCGCATGACGCCATGAGGAGGTCGCCGAGGGTCAGGTGTCAGCCGCAAGAACATCAGTGTCACGGATATTTAAAAGTCTGGCTTGGGAGATTTGTCCGGGAAAGCGAGGAAAGGCTATCGCTTACCTCCGCCTATGTTGGCTGACACTGTAGCCATGATCAGCGTTACACACCTCGCACCTGGCAACGCTGACGGTGTTTCTCTTGGATGGTATCACTGATCCGTTTTGATGTTACCGTCGATGTTTTTGGATGGTAATTGTTCGGGAACTTTCTTTTGTATTCCCGGTCTGATAAGGAATGTGTGTAGGGAGAACTTACATAATGTGTTTGTAAAGTACCTCTTGGGGGAAGGACGGCGTTTCGCTCATACCGAGTGTAGGCCATATCATAAAGACTTCTCTGTGATAGAGTCCCGTTGTAGCCGGCAGTCATGAGTGTGTGTGTGGGGGGGGTTATGGTAGGGGGGAGGAAAGATGAGTATAATTATGATCTGACATGAGACGTCCAAAGGCAAGGCCTAAGGAGAGGAACAGGGAGAGACAGGTGTCA